>WNWK01005128.1:0-126423 GCA_009830355.1 Cherax destructor | reverse complement strand
AAACATAACCCTATTTTCCCATAAGTTCTGTTAATTATTTAAGCGAAATTATCTAACACGATTTTTCGGGAAACGTAACTTATCGTGCTAAATGACGTTCTACTTACCAAAACCCCATCTACTATCAGCTCTATCCTGGCAAGAAAATGAGATAAAGGGAAGCTAATGTTGAAAAAGGGTTGATATGTTAACGAAAATAGATCGAAAACAGTGGATGAGGTTGAGAAGTTTTTTTGGGTGTGGACCCATGAAAAACAGAAGCGGGTGATAGTACAGTGGTCCCTGAGTTACGATATTTTCGTTCGAGAATGCTGTTAAAGTGTTATTCCCAAAACAATTTACCCCCTTAAGGAATAATGTAAAATAGACTAGTTTTTTACCCCCCCAAAAATATACTTACAAAAGCTTTTAAAAAAAAATATACTTAAAAAAAGGGCGATTTTGGGGACCATCGAACCGGGGTACCACTGTATTTCCATGGCGATAATTTGTAAAAAGGCAAGGAAGTTGCACGCAGATCTTGTAAAGACAATGCCTGCAACCAGTGGTGAGGCAAGTGATTTTAAAGCCAGAAAAGGCTGGTTTAAAGGTTTAAAAAACGTGTGGCATACAGTGTTGTGAGACAACACACAACCCGCACATAAAAAAGGAAAAGAGCTTACACACGTTTCGGTCCGACTTGGACCATTTAAAAAGTCACACTAACACGAAGGACAGGTGGAAGGGGATTTATAGGCAGGCAGACAGGGGGCACAAGAAAGTGGTGGAGGGTAATGGAGGAGTAGTGATAGTGGTAGTGGTAGTAGTAGTGGAGTCAGTCATAAACAGGAAAGGGCACTGCAAAGACACTGGCGGCCCCTAAGGGGAAGAACAAGAACACAGTGGGGAAAAATAAAATAAAATAGAGGACAAATACAAGGCAAAAAAAAAGAAAAAAAAGAGAACCCAAAGGGGAAGGGGAAGAGAAAGGGGGAAGGAATCAGGTTAAATCGACTTGTGAAGTTTTTTTGGACCCATGGTGACTTATTTCACAGTGACAATCACTAAATAGCAATAAACAAGAAATTTATTGTGAGATGTTTGAATGGCACGCTGGGTAATGTTTTCTCAATGGTAAAAAATACTAGACTGGCTCCATGCCTGCGCGGCGGCCCCCAAGCAGGGAGGCGGTCAGGTCTGGCCCGACCGATAGTCGGGGAATGACCGGTTGGAAAGGGGAAAAATTTTAAACTAAAAAAAGCCATCAAAACTCAAAATCACTGATAGTCGGATTGACCAAAAGTCAAGGGACCCTGTAATTTATACAGGAGAAGGGGTTACTAGCCCATTGCTCCTGGCATTTATCGCTTCTTCGACACGCATAGCTTACGGGGGAAAGAATTTGTTCCACTTCCCCATGGAGAAAGAAAATAAACAAGAACAAGAACTAGGAAGAAAAATAGAAAAAAAACCCAGAAGGGTTAGTATATACAGTGGTACCTCGACATCGGCATCCCAACTCGAACAATTATGTAAGTGTATTTCTGTAATGCTTTTGTAAGTGTTTTTTTGGGGGTCTGAAACTGATTAATCTAATTCACATTATTCCTTATGGGAACAAATTGTTCAGGCCCTTTCCAAACCCCCCTTTTCTGAAAAGAAAAAAACTCGAATTGGGAGGTCCCACTGTACAGTGGTCCCTCCGTTTTTTTATCTTTTTTTCGGGGTTTTCAGTTTTCGTGCATTTTTTTCGGGAAAATTGACCTCTGTTTTGTGTGACCCCCTCCCTTTTGGGCTTGGCCCAAAACCCTTCCACCAGTGCTGCGCACATAAAAAGGCCGTAGGCCCCCCCCGAACCCCCCCACGCACATTGTCACGCCCCCCAGTTGTTTCGCTTGAGTGAACATCCCCCCAGGAGTTTATAAAAAAAACATTTAGAAAAATTTATTGTTTTTGGCCCTTGATTTTTGTGTGACTACTAAAAAAGCTACCATGGGCCCAAAGAAAGTCCTAGTGCCACTTCTTTGGTAAAGAAAGGGGGAGGAACACCATGAACTGAAAAAAGAAATAATGAAAAATATGATAGTGGTGTATGTATTGCCAAGCTCGCCAGGATATAAAAAAAGCCCCAACAACCATCGGTTCCATTGTGGCGAAGAAAAAAGAAATCACTGAAGCTAATGTTCGAAATGGTAAAATACAAAAACAAAAGAGATCACAAACAATAGAAAATATGGAGAAATTGTTGTTGATGTGGAAAAAACCAAAAACTGCTAGCGGGTGATAGTGTTGTGCAATCCATCATACGTAAAAAAGGAAAGGTTTAACCGATCTTATCAAAAAAATGCCTGGAACCAGTGATAATGATGATGAATTTAAGGCCAGCAAAGGCTGGTTCAAAAAATTTAAGAACGAACTGGCATAAAAGTGTTGTAAGGCATGGTGAGGGTGCCAGTTCAGATAAACAATGGGCTAAAAAATTTGTCCCCCTTTTAAAAAAATAAAAGAGGCTAAAAATTTAAAAAAACCCCAACAATTTTTTAATTGTGAAAACAGGCCTTTTTTTGGAAGAAAATGCCAAGGAGGCCCTCATCACGCAGGGGGGAAAAAAGGGAATGCGGGGGGCACAAGCCCATGAAAGACAGGCTAACTCTAATGTTGTGTGGAAAACCCGTGGGGGTTTAAAAATGAAGCCTTTTCTGGTGTATCACCCCTGAAAATCCCAGTGTTCAAGAACTAAAATGTTACAAGAGTAAATTGTGTGTGTTTTAAAATCTAATGCTAAGGCATGGGTCACTGGGGAAAATTTTCCCTGGGCTGGTTTAATCAACTGTTTGGCCCCGGTGAAGAAATATCTATTGGGCAATAAATTGCCCTTTTAAAAACCTCCTGGTAATGGAAATGCTCCTGGTCATCCTCAAGACTTGGAAGACCAAATGTCTAAGGATTTCAAATTTGTAACAGTGAAATTCTTTCCTCCCAACACCCCTCCTCTCATCCCGCCCCTGGACCAGCAGGGGCATTGCAAAAACCCAAAAAAAAATACACCAAAGCAATGTTTCCCAAAAGGGGCTTTGATGTGACCAAGACACTAAAAATTTTTCCCCAAAAAAAATTCTGGAAGGATCACATTGATATCTTCCCTTGCATAGGCCTTTTTAGATAAAACTTGGCAGGGGGGGACTTCCCGGATGATGAACTCTGCTTTGGGGAAAGTTTGGCCAGATTTGTCCCAAGAAGGATTTTTAAGGGTTTGGGGCTGACCCTGAGAAGCCCATGGAAGTTTGGGGGTATTTGGCAAAAGATGGGGTTGGATTTAGTGGCGAAGATGTGGAAGAGTTGGTGGAGAACCACAATGAAGATCTAACCACTGAAGAGCTGCGAGAGCTTAGCTGCAACATCAAAAGACAACTCAGGGGAAAATTTCTTCAGTGGAGGAAAGAGATGTAAGGTGCCTTCTTCAGAGATTAAGGAGATTTGTGCAATGTAAATATGGTGCATTCTTTTGGGGGGACATCACCCTGGAAAAATGTTGCAATCCGTCTACTTTTTCAATGACAAGCCCTGTCCCATTTTGGGACATTTTAAAGAGCCGCCAGACACAGAGCCCCTTTTGGGGAGATATTTAGTGCCACAGGGTGCAGTGACTTTCTAGCTGGTCATAGTGGGGTTAAAAAACAAAGAAAAAGGGGAAAAAACCCCAGATGAGGACTTGGTACCTAGATTCCTTATGGAGGGGGTTCCCCCTTTTCCCAAAAAAAAAGGGGCTCTTCCCTCCCCCTCCTCCCCCTTTTTCCATCCCGCAACATCAGTCTTCAATAAAAGGGAAAACTTATTTCATTCATTTGTGCATGTAAATCTTTTTTTAAGGCCCCCAATTTTTTTTTTTTTTAAAATTCTGGGGTTTCTGGAACGGATTAATTGAATTTCCATTATTTCTTATGGGGAAAATAGTTTTGGTTTTCGCCGATTTTGGTTTTAGCCGATCCATCTGGAACGGATTAAAATCGAAAACCGAGGGATGACTGTAATCTAAAGAAAGTGTTCTTCTTCAAGATAAAAGGATAAAGGGTAGACTTTCTAAATAAAAATATTTTTAGAGGAGCAATATACAGTGGACCCTCAGTTTTAGTTACACACTGATTTTGTCATTTTCGGTTATCGCCGACATTTCTTGTCAAAATATTGTCTCTGTTTTCATTAATCCCCTCGGGTTTCGTCGGTCGTACGGAATATGTCCAACTGCCACACGTACACACAGCCCCCCACACATGCATTCTGAGTCAGTGTGGTGTTCTTTCTTGGTGAGTGAACATTACCCTGCAAGGTGATACAAAACATTTCGTAATAATCATTATTTTTTGCGCTTGTTTGTGTGTGACTGCTAGATAAGCCATCATGGGCCCAAAGATAGCTCCTAGTGCCAGCCCTTTGGTAAAAGGTGAGAAACATGATAGAATTCAAGAAAACTCGTAGCAAATATCAAAGTGGAGGAAGAAGAGAGGGAGAATGTACCTTCTTCAGTGATTCAGTGATTCTACGGATCGTACAATACTAAAGCAGCAGAAGTCAATAAAGGCTATAGCGCCAGCCAGCGATAAAGTGTAGCATTAACAGTGAAAGCAAGTAAGTTAAGCGATTAGCGATAGAAAAGGACGACATAAACTAACTCCTCAATGTTGTTGGAAGTATATAAGCCACCGACAACTACGCCGCCCTCTGCCAGCATCTCCTCCAAGGTAAGTGTAAATATTTCTTATTTATAAATTTAGCCACAGTGGACCCCGCTAACGTTCATTCCAGGTACGTTTTTCGGCTAAAGGTTTGCTTTTACGTTCAATATTTTCGGCTAGCGTTATTTACTCAGCTAACGTTACGTACCAGACCTGTCTGTCCACTCTGGCTTGCGCACCTCCTCCCAGGACGCCAGTCTAGCGTTGTTTACACTTGGAGTGAACAATCCCCAGCGCTCTTTCAAGCATTCTAGCCATTTGGTGTCTTTTTGGTGATTTAGTGACTGTCACTGTGAAATAAGTCACCATGGGGTCCAAGCTTCTAGTGGGACCTCTGTGCTAAGAGTGAGGGAAAACCATGAACTAAGAAGGAGATTGTTGAAAAATATGAGTGGCTACGTGTTTGGTGAGCTTGTCAGGATGTACAACAAAAACACAATTTAGCAGGCATGCAGGGAGTGTAGCAGGCATGCAGGAGTGTACAGGCATGCAAGGAGGTAGCAGGCATGCAGGGAGTGTACAGGCATGCAGGGAGGTAGCAGGCATGCAGGAGTGTAGCAGGCATGCAAAGGGGGTGTAAACAGGCATGGAGTGTAGCAGGCATGCAGGGAGTGTAGCAGGCATGCAGGGAGGGGACAGGCATGCAGAGAGTAGCAGGCATGCAGGGAGTGTAGCAGGCATGCAAGGAAGTGTAGCAGGCATGCAGGGAGTGTAGCAGGCATGCAGGAGTTGCAGCTGCAGGAGTGTAGCAGGCATGCAGGGAGTGTCAGCATGCAGGGAGTGTAGCAGGCATGCAAGGAGTGTGAGGGATGCAGGGAGCATAGCAGGGCATGCAAGTGTACAGGCATGCAAGAGTGTAGCAGGCATGCAGGGGAATGTAAAAGGCATGCAAGGAGTGTAGCAGGCATGCAGGGAGTGCAGGCATGCAAGGGAGTGTAGCAGGCATGCAGGGGTGTAGCAAAGGGATGCAGGGAGTGTAGCATGCATGCAGGGGGTGTAGATGCATGCAGGGAGTGTAGCAGGCATGCAAGGAGTGTACAGGCATGCAGGAGCATAGCAGGCATGCAGGAGTGTAAAGCATGCAGGGAGTAGCAGGCATGCAGGGGGGTAGCAGGCAATCAAGGAGTGTAACAGGCATGCAGGAGTGTAGCAGGCAATCAAGGAGTGTAACAGGCATGCAAGAGGTTTAAAAGGCATGCAAGGAGTGTAGCAGGCATGCAGGAGTGTTGCAGGCATGCAGGGTGTAGCAGGCATACAGGGATGTAGCAGGCATGCAGGGGGGTGCAGGCATGCAGAGAGTGTAGCAGGCATGAAGGAGTGTAGCAAGCATGGGAGTGTAGCAGTAGGCGGAGTGAGGATTTCCCTTCCAAACACTAAGCCCTGCCCTGTCCCCCTATCTTCCCGATGCCAGCAAGTCTCTTCATTAAGGAAAATAAATGTTATTTTAAATGTTTATTTCATTATTTATTTATAAATTTTAAATTGTATGTAGTATTTGTGTGTTTTTCTGTATGTAAAACTATATTTATTTTTTAAAAAAGTAAAAATTTTTGGATATAAAGGAAGGTTTAAAGTTTTTCCCAATTTCTTAGGAAAAAAAACTTGGAAAACGTTTTTAGGCTAGCTCAAACCCCGGGAACAGATTAAGCGATTAGCCTCCCTGAATTTCAGTTTGACTCATTGGTTTTCAAGTGCATTTAGTGTAATTTTTTAAAATTTGCCCGGGGCCACCACCACTATACGTATGCTGTGTGCTGATAAACCCCAACACCACCACACTTCACATCATTGACAAATATTCTTTCCCTGAATTATATTTTAATGTTTCTATTTTTATTAATTTTTTTTATATCATCTTGGGTAATTGCAATTGTAAATAACTTGGGGTTTTTTGTCTATGTAAGCATTTATGTCTAAAACCCTCACCTCCCTCGGGAAGGCAGTTAATTGTTTTCTTTAAATAAAATTACCTTTTTCATCATTTGAGGTTTAGTGACTCTCTGGAATACGTTCCCAAAACCCGGGTCCTATATATTTAAAAACAATGCTTGGTGCTAAGCTTGTGTAAGAATAAGAACGTGGAATAAAGGAGAATGGTTTCAGTAGGTAAAAGTGAAAGTAAATGAATTAAGGATATACAATAAAGAGGTTTGGAAGGATTGAGATGCATACTAGAGTGGGGGCTTAAATTTGTGATTGCAGGACAGACAGTGTAAAAGTTATACAAGAGTGCAGTACAGTATATCGAAGTTTTCATCAGCACTTTTGTTGATGAAAACTTTAGGTTATTCTAGGTTAATAACCTAGGATGCAAAAAAATGTCATGCAGTGGTTGTATTCCACTGGTGTCTTGCCCAGGATATGACTCATAACAGGCAACCAAAATACAGCCTCTCCCTCACTTAGCGTGTCTTGACCGACAACTCAGACTCAGCAGGGCTCTCTGACCAGTATGCATATACCTAAATAATGCAGTGGACCCCGTTTTGTAGTCATCGGAGTTCGTAAAATTCGGAATGTAATGCATTTTCGTAAAATATTGGTTCGGTGATCGTAGATCCCTTTAGATAATAGTCTTTGGGACGCTATGCAGCCCGAGCGGCCCGACACACCATTCTCAGTCAGTTGCCACTGTTTACCCAGCAAGTAAAGGTCACTCCACGCTTTCATACGATACATTTATCCATTATTTCATTGCTTTTAGTGCTTGCAACTGCTAAATAAGCCACCATGGCCCAAATTATTATTATAATCAAATGAGCGCTAAACCACAGGGTTATACAGCGCTGCAGGTTGTGTAGGATGCAGGGAGAGTGAGTTGTAGAGGGAGATGGACGGATTAGTAGGGTATAGTGCTAGATGACGGTGGGTAGTCAGGGGTGGAGGGTAGCAAGAGATCGAGGTAGAAGGGACTGAGGAGGTGCTAGAGTATAATCTTCAGAGTTTGTGTAGTAAGTCAGTTTCTGTCAAAAGTCAACAAGAGAGTCAGGATTAAAGGAGGGTCCATCTGCAAGAAGGGAAGGTAAAGAAAGGCCGCAGAGCGAAGACTCAGTTGGAGAGTAAATTCTAAATGCTCGTGTAAAGTGGACAGTCCAACAGGATATGTCAGACAGACACTGGAACAGACAATGCTCACAGAGAGGCAGGGAGCCTCTCCATGAGATACCCGTGATAAGACGAGTGTGGCCGATGAAGACGGGGAGAGAGTGTCTCCCAACCTGACATTGTGACAGAAAAGGCCAGAAACCTAACCGGTTTAATAGAATGAAGTTTGTTATTCAGCAGGTCAGACCAGCATTGTTGCCAGCAGGTGCGAAGGTGGGTAGCAATGCCGCAAAATGTCCGTGAAAGGAACACCTCTATATGAAACTGGAAGGTCATGTACTGCTGACCGCGCAGCAGAGTCTGCCTGTTCATTGCCCTGTACGTCAGCTGCCAAGGGACCCAACAAACAATATCTTTATCTTTTAAAGATACGCATAACCAAGGTGATACTGAAGAACTGGGGTGGGTGTATCAATTTCACGGATAGCCTGTAAAGCACTAAGGGAGTCTGAAACGACCACAAATGGTAGAACTCAGGCATAGATGCATACGGATAAGTGCCACAAGAATGGCGTACAATTCCACACGTAAATATGCTAGCCGAGGTATGGAGATCCTTTTCACTGCTCGTCGGAAACACTGCTGCAGAATCGCGCCCGTCAGGTGACTTTGAACCATCGGTGTACTGCGATGGCATGGAATGAAGCGGAAGTAGTCTAGAAAGAAAGAGCGAGCGCCGTAGGTAGTTGGGCTTCCGCGCAAGGTAGAGGAATAGAAACAGACACGGAACAGGAACTTCCCAAGGTAGGAAAGGAGATGTCACATGACATATAGAGGTGGAGCTGAAGGAAGACACGAGTAGATTGACGAAGAAAAGGACAAAGTAAGCAGGAGCGACGAACAAATAAAAGAGCGCCTACTAACATCTGTAACAATCCTATACATGGAAGGATTGCGGAGGTCATGAGCGAACATAATAGCGAATGCAATGTGCATCTCGACGATCGGACAAGGATGGAATGTTCGCTTTTACATAGAGGCTCTCAACCGGGAAGAACGAAAAGCACCAAGGCATAAGCGTAATCCCTGGTGATGGATGGGATTAAGGCTGGAAAGAGTGGCAGGAGAAGCTGCGAATATATCTGTTCACCATAATCGAGTTTCGATAAAATTAGGGCCGAATGTGGCAAGAGAGTTCTACGATCAGCCCCATGAAAGATGTGCGAGGGTTTTAAGGAGGTTCAGCCGGCTATGACAAGTCGCCTTCAGAGAGGTAATGTGAGGTTTCCAGGACAATCTGCGGTCAAACAGGAGGCCGAGAAACCTGACTATCACGTTCTGGGATACGTGAGCCGTATAGGTACAATGGATGATCAGAGACCACTGAACGTCTAGTGAACGTAATTTGATGAGTTTTGCCACTAGAAAATTTAAACCCGTGAGTGGTGGCCCAATCAGAAACCTGGTTGATGGCATGCTGGAGGAAACTGCAATGAGGTGACAGTCAGCACCTGCACAAGCTATAGCAAAGTCGTCCACATAGAGCGATGACCAAATATTGGATGGGAGAACAGATGCCAGATTATTTATAGCAAGCAGAAGAGTGTTGTGCTCAGAACACATCCCTGGGGGACACCTTCAGCTTGGACAAATTCGGGCCAGGAGAAGTTCATTACCTAACCCGGACCCGGAAATGTCTGTCAGTTAAGAAGGCCTTAAGAAAAGAATGGTAGGTTGCCTCGGAGGCCTAAGGAGTGGGCCTGGGCCAAGATATTATATCTCCAAGTTGTGTCATAAGCCTTCTCAAGGTCGAAAAAGATAGCGATAACCGAATGGTTATTCGCAAAGACATTGAATATACGTATCCAAGCGCAGCAAGGGGTCAATGGCAGAACGGCCCTTCGGAAGCCATATTGACTAGGGAGAGACTATTGAGTCTCTAAATACCACATCAAACGTCTATTAACTAGACGTTCCATCACTGCAAATTGCACTGGTAAGAGCGATGGGACGGTAGTGAGAGGAATCACGTCCGTAGTACCTGGTTTTCGAAAAGGGAGAACAATAGCAGACTTCCACAGCGGGGGAAGAACTCCTTGCGACCATATGAGATTAAAGAGTCGTAAGAGGACAGTAAGAGCAGACTGATGTAAATGCTGCAGCATACGAATATGTATGCCGTCTGGCCCAGCTGCCGATGATCGGCAAGCAGAGAGTGTTGCCTCAGTTCTTGAAGGGTAAAAGGCACATTATAGGATTCTTCTCTAAGAAAGAAAAATCTAAGGGCTTTAATCGCTGGCAGACTTAGAAGAAAGGAACGAGGGGCATAGATGTAGACCCTGAGAAATGCGGACGAGATGATTATCAATTTCAGTGGCACGGCAAGAGGGTGTGCTATATCGACACCAGCAACCTGAAGAACAGGAGCCGGGTCGGGGAGAATTTACCACTCAATTTCCGCACTTTCTTCCAGACTGCACTCATCGAGGGAAACCGAAGTGACAGTAGAACGTAATCTCGCCAGCAAGTGCGTTTAGCATCACGTATGACACGGCGAGCAATAGCTCTCTTCTGCTTAAAATCAAGGAGTCTCTCTGTGGTTCTGTTATACCGATACCTGCCCCATGCAGCGCGTTTCAAACGCACTGCCCGAGCACAAGTAGGAGACCACCAAGGCACGCACTTCTGAGGATGCTTGCCCGAGGTTTGAGGAATAGAATGTGAAGCCGCTGTGAAGATGGAGGACGAAAAGAGATGTAAACCTCATCAATGGAGGACGAGGTAGGAACCTCATGAAAGGCAGTAAGATGTGCGTAAAGGTCCCATTTCGCCCGGTCAAATTGCCAGCGTGGGCTATGAGGAGGTGGAGAAACAGAGGGGCCTTTAGGATAATTGGGAAATGATCGCTGTCATGTAAGTCCGGGAGGACAGACCAGGTGAAGTCAAGGACAATTGATGAAGAGCAGATGGAAAGATCGATGCAGGAGAAAGAATGAGTTCGGGATCAAAATGGGTAGGAGTACCCGTATTTAAAACATGGAGGGAAGAGAAGCAAGAAATGCCTCAACTGAATGCCACGGGAGTCACAGTGCGACCCTCCCCCGAGAAAGTGGTGGCGTTAAAATCGCCAAGTAATAGAAGGGTGGCGGTAAGGAAGAAACCAGAAAATCAACATCTGGGATAGACAATGCCCGAAGGAGAGATATAAAGAACAGAGTGTATACCACTTATTCAAGTGGATACGGGCTGCTGTGTAATGTAAGGAAGAAGGGACATAGAGCTGACGGCATGGAACACCAGTGCGTATAAGGAGAGCACTTTCGTTAAAGGTTCCATCGGAGAGAGGATCCGATGAATATAACAAATTATAGCCTGAAAAGGGCCTGATAACAGTGGATTGTAGTTTGGGTTCTTGCAAACAGACCCCAATAGGGAAAACTGGGAGAGCAACACCTGAAGCTCACCCCTGTTACCCCTGAGGCCTCGGATATTCCACTGCAAATAAGCCATGATTTATGGAGAAAAGATAGAAGTGGTAGTGAGAGGAAGCTATGGACTAGGGTTAGAAAAGTCCACGTGTGGAGGCAGCGGAAGACCTGTAATCAGAGAGGAGGAGGACGTTGTGAAGGAAGAGGGGGTTGAGACGAAGAAGAGAGATTAGGAACCTCAGATGGAGTAGTGTCCATCATCGGCCCAGTCTCTGAAATATATTCTGCAATAGCTTCCAGTGTTTCGGAAGTCAAAGATGCAGAATGGGAGACTACATTAGAAATGGAAGAAACTATCGGGAGTCAATAGACTGTACTAAAGTAGAGGACGAGAGGTAGAAGAGGGAACTGTCGTAGGACTTGGGAGGGACAGGGGATGAAGGTAGAGTATGAGGAGGAGGATGAACCTCCACACACGTTACAGAACTAGTCGGAGGCGAAGAACCTGGCAATAGGGATTTTTGCCGGGCTTATAAGAGGGCGCTGAGGTTTAGGTGTAGGACGAGGACGTGTAGACTCAGAACTGTCGAGTGAATAGAGGAAGGAGTGTGGATAGTATGGGAAGCCGAGGTAGGGACCTCGGAGCCAAGAACATCAAAGGATTCGAGACAGGGGTGACGGAGGATGAGGCGACCACAGAGGAAGCCGTGGAAGTTGGGACCCCAGAGCGGGCGACGTTTAGCAATGCGAGAATAAGAAATACGGGAAGTTTCCCTTGAAGGCGAAGATGAGAGACAGCCATAGCATAGGAGAAGCCTTCCGCCTCTGAGACAACGGATTTCCGCTCATTCAGGTAAACCTGACAACGGCGAGAATATGAAGGATGTGCCTCATGACAGTTAAGGCAAGAGGGAGGTAGAGTACAAGAAGAACTGGCATGGTCGTCAGCACCACAGACTGGGCATTCGGCCATGGACCTGCAATATTTTGCTGGATGACCAAAACGCCAGCAGTTTCTACACTGCTGCGTGTAGGGGTCACCTTTCGAACTTGTAAACGTTGACCTGCAATGTAGACCGAAGGTGGCAGTTCTCGGCAGTCAAACGTTAAACGAGCTATATTGCAAGGATAACGTCTTCGCTTATTGGCTGGGAGGACAAAAGTGTCAACTTTAAGGATAGGGAGTTCTTGGAGCTCAAGCTGCTCGAAATGTCATCACCACATGTCTGGAAATTCCGTTGGACAATGGTGTGGGGCAAAATGACAGAACCACAACAAGAATTGAGGAATGGTGCTTGTCAATAGTAACAGGTGTAGTGTCAATGGTCGTAAGAAGAGAAAGATCGCGAGCTTGGCCAGCATTCTGGACCGTGATGATGCGAGTGCCGCTCTTGAGAGCGTGAAATGAGATGTTTTGACCAACATGGCTAGCAGAGCCTTACCAATACTATGGTCTGAAAGATAGGTATTAGGAGAAGTTGGACGAAGAGTAAAAACTTTGTCCATTGAGTAGTTTGAAACAGAGAGTTTAAGGGAGTGCGTGACGAGCTGGTCGTTTCTGCGATGAACGAGAAGGGAGTGTCGAATCGTCATGTGGGTCTTGGTCGTTTGGGTGTGGGACCGGGGTGGTCCGATGGGAGACGGGCGAGCGATCGAAAATTGCCGCACCGTCGAGGAGAAGCCGGAATCAAGGTCAGAGAAGAGCAAAGGTCAGACGTATTAAAAGGGCCAGTCGGGTCCCTGGTACCTGAAGCAGGTGACGAACCAGCACCAGCAAGAGGTACAGGGGCATGAGAGTGTCCAAAGAGTCATCCGTTAACGAGGCAGGGTCAGTACTGGGTGCGGTATCAGGAAGGGGCCCGGGGTAGTGGGTTCATGGATTGGGTCAGCCATGGTTAGGTTACTTCTTTCTTTTTATTTTTAAGAAAAAAAAGAAAGAAAGAAAATAAAAATAAAAAAAGAATAAAAAAGGGGAACGTGGAGGAATAGCTCCTAGGAGGAATGAAAGGAGCGTAAATCCCCTCCGTGCCCAAGAGGACCTCAACACCGCAAGTGGTGCAGATGCAGCATGGAACCCGTGCCATACCCTACCCTTCATGCCAGTAAACCAGCAATCCGGGATAGCAACCTCACATCCACCGAGCCATCTCGGCGGACAAAAGAGAGGCGGCGGATATCCGCCAAAGCATACGCCTCGGCCACCACCCCGGAATCCGAAGGTGGCCTCCAGAGATACACCCGTCGCCCGAAAGATACCCAAGGCCACCCCGGGTGACCGGAGAGGGATCGGGACATCCCCAGGCAATCCAGATTCCACGGCAAACTACACCACCGCTAAGGACCTCAACGGAATGGGATGGACCACGATACCCTTCCCCCTACCTAGGAACTAGAATGCCTGGGGAGAGAAGCTCCCAGGGTAAAACTGGGAAGGAAATAAGGGAGGGATGAGGAGGAGGGGGAGGAGGAGGAAAGGGAAAAGGGAGGATGGGGAAGATGGGAAAAGGGAGGGGGGATTGGGGGGTAATTAGGTTCGGTCTGAGGAAGAAGACCAAGAGGTCCAATTCCTCAGACCGATAGCCTCTTTACCACGACAAGGAGCCCCCCTTAAAGAGGCCATGGGCCCAAAGAAAGCTCCTAGTGCCAGCCCTGTGGTAAAGAGTGTAGCAGGCATGCAGAGAGTATAGCAGGCATGCAGGGAGCGTAGCAGGCATGCAGGGAGCGTAGCAGGCATGCAGTGAGCGTAGCAGGCATGCAGGGAGCGTAGCAGGCATGCAGGGAGCGTAGGAGGCATGCAGGGAGCGTAGCAGGCATGCAGGGAGCGTAGCAGGCATCCAGGGAGCGTAGGAGGCATCCAGGGAGCGTAGGAGGCATGCAGGGAGCGTAGGAGGCATGCAGGGAGTGTAGGAGGCATGCAGGGAGTGTAGGAGGCATGCAGGGAGTGTAGGAGGCATGCAGGGAGTGTAGGAGGCATGCAGGGAGTGTAGCAGGCATGCAGGGAGTGTAGCAGGCATGCAGGGAGCATAGCAGGCATGCAGGGAGCATAGCAGGCATGCAGGGAGCATAGCAGGCATGCAGGGAGCATAGCAGGCATGCAGGGAGTGTAGCAGGCATGCTGGGAGTGTAGCAGGAAGGCAAGGACTTGTTACCTCATGTCTTTATGGAAGGGGATTCCCCTTCCAAACAACGAAAAAACTTCATCCTCTCCCCTCCTCCCATCTTCCACACATCAACAACTCTTCAATAAAGGTTAGTGACATGTTATTATACTTTTATTCTTCATGTCTCATTGTTTTCTGTGTAATTTAATGTATATTTAAAAACAAAACAAAATTATTTTAATACTTTTTAATACTTTTAATACTTTTGGGTGTCTGAAACGGATTAATTGAATTTCCATTATTTCTTATGGGGAAAATAGATTCGGAGTTAGTAATATTCGGTGTTAGTAACGCCCTCTGGAACAGATTAATTACGAAAACCGGGGGTCCACTGTATATTAAGAGCTGATTTCCTCTATTCAATTTATTACAATATACAGTACACTACTGTATAAACATTTAAAAATATACTAAAAATGTTATAAATGGTGCAAAGGTGACACTAAAACAATATCAAAGATGGATGACACAAACCACTACCATTATACAGTCATCCCTCGGTTTTCGATTGTCCCAGTTTTCGCCGATTTTGGTTTTCGCCGACTTTTTTCGGGGAAAATTTGTCTTAGTTTTCGCCGATTGTTTTAGTTTTCGCCGACCGTATGGGACCTGTCCACCAGTGCTGCACACATACAAAGGCCGTAGGCCCGCCACAGACGCACCTCCCACGCACATTGTCACGCAGTCTAGCATTGTTTACGCTTGAGTGAACATCACCCCAGGAGTTCATACAAAACATTTATTAACAATTCATTGTTTTTGGCCCTTGATTATTGTGTGTGATTACTAAATAAGCTACCATGGGCCCAAAGAAAGCTCCTAGTGCCAGTCCTTTGGTAAAGAAAGTGAGAAACACGATGGAGTTTAAGAGTGTAGCAGGCATGCAGGGAGTGTAGCAGGCATGCAGGGAGTGTAGCAGGCATGCAGGGAGTGTAGCAGGCATGCAGGGAGTGTAGCAGGCATGCAGGGAGTGTAGCAGGCATGCAGGGAGTGTAGCAGGCATGCAGGGAGTGTAGCAGGTATGCAGGGAGTGTAGCAGGTATGCAGGGAGTGTAGCAGGTATGCAGGGAGTGTAGCAGGTATGCAGGGAGTGTAGCAGGTATGCAGGAAGTGTAGCAGGTATGCAGGAAGTGTAGCAGGTATGCAGGGAGTGTATCAGGTATGCAGGGAGTGTAGCAGGTATGCAGGGAGTGTAGCAGGTATGCAGGGAGTGTAGCAGGTATGCAGGGAGTGTAGCAGGTATGCAGGGAGTGTAGCAGGTATGCAGGGAAGTGACCCCAGATAAGGACTTGGTACCTAAATTCCTTATGGAAGGGGATTTCCCTTCCAAAAAATAGGGTCTCTTCCCTCTCCACTCCTCCCTCTCTTCAATCCAGCAACATCAGTCTTCAATAAAGGTAAGTGCCACATAGAGTTCATTCATTTGTGCACGTAAATCTATCTTTAAGGTCCCCAAAAAATTTTTTTTTTCCAAACTGCTGGGTTTCTGGAACGGATCAATTGAATTTCCATTATTTCTTATGGGGAAAATAGTTTTGGTTTTCGCCGATTTTGGTTTTAGCTGATCCATCTGGAACGGATTAAAATCGAAAACCGAGGGATGACTGTAGTATGCTCCTTGCTTAGCGACGAATTCGTTTACCGATGTGGTCTTAGGAACACAACTCTGTCGTTAAGTGAGGAGAGGCTGTATATGAATTTACTGCAAGGTAACAGGGGCAACAGGTGTAAGCAAACTTGCCCATAAGACTCATCCTATTGTCACAAGGTGTATAAAAGAAGATGAAACTGAACAGAGAAACAAGCAAAGTGATGATAGTCAGTAGCAGATACTTACTAACAATGATCAAAATGATTTTGTACAAACTTTTATACCAATAGTATTTACGCAAAAGCACAATTTTTTTTTTTATCTCAACAGCTGTCTCCTGCTAAGGCACGGTGATAGAAAGAAGAAGAAAACTTATTCACCATCATTCATATACCAGTGCACAGTAAATATGAAAGTTTTTTTTACACTGTAAATATTATATAAGGAGGTTGAATATACCAAGAAAAATTAATAAAAACAAGGTGAGGAATTACATAAAAAAGTGCAAAGTGAACCTAACAGCAAACCCTGCTGAGTTAATTATTAATCCGTTAACTGTCCAAACGTAGATCTACGTTCTTACTGCTAGCACTCCAAACGTAATCTACATTCTTACTGCTAGCGCTCCAAACGTAGATCTACGTTTTATTTTTCCTGCCTCCAAATTTGGGACGATTGGCCTGAGATGCCTGGTCAGTATAGAATGGGTCTTAACCCTTTCAGGGTCCAGAGGCCAAATTTCAAAGTGTGCACCAGGGTTCAAGAATTTTCAAAAAAATTTTTGTTTATTTTTTTTTATGAAATGGTAGAGAATATTTTTCTCAAGATAATAAAACAAAAAGTTTGAAATTTGATGGAAAATTGACGAAATTATGCTCTCGCAAATTTTGATGCATTAGCAATATTTATGCATCAGCGATTTTACCGACATTGACTCCCATTTTAGGCCAATTACATTATTCCAATTGACCAAATTCTTAGCTATTTCACTAGTATTATTTCTATTCTATCGATTGAGCACAAGAAATCGCCCAGTCAACTGTTTCAACTACAAAATAAAGTGATCGGAAATTGGTAATTTAGCCAATTTAACACAAAGTTCAAAATATTCCATTTTCAAAATAGGGTGCAGAATATACAATGCAGGCATTCATGGCACTAAACTAACATTTCCTCTGTTCAATAGTTATGTTTTCAGCCTTTACAAATGAATTCCATTTTGATTTTTTATTCACATAATGAATTTTTATTCAAACCAAAAAATGGAAGATTTACTGTTATGCAATATTGTAATAATTGTATAAATAATATCACCACATTTGTGAACGTATATTAGACCCACCAGCTGGAGCGTATTAGACGTGTGAGGTCATTTGTTTACTGTTGAACATCGGCAAAAATTTAACATTTTCGCTACTTTGAGCTCAGTTTCAAGCCATTTCCAGTACTAAAACCAATCAAAATCATCTCTATTTCTGTAATATATCTTCCAATCTATCAAATGCAACCAAGAAATCGCAAATACAACAATAAAAAGCATACAAAAAAACACTGCAAAATCACAGTTATAATCTAAAATTACGGTCTCTTTTTTTTCTCTCATTATGCACTGTGTGCTGCAGGATTTGTTTTATGTGGTGCACACTTACCACATAGATGTATTCTCTCATATCTAGGCCCAAATTTACCGCTCACAGCTTATATGAGTAAGCTGAGCTCATGGCGTAGAACTATAGTTTGGACCCTCAACTCAAAGCCGTAGAACTACGGCACGGACCCTGAAAGGGTTAACACTTGATGTGCGCAGTATTTAAAAAATCTGGGACCAGTTAGTAGTACTTTGTGGGAGCACCAGTTCAATTGAGAACCAGCTAGAGCAAATAGTGGGGCAAACACCAGGGATTCACTGAGGTCATCTTGTATTAACACTACCCTTTTAAAAGGAAAGTGATGATGACCCTGAGTTTAGTGGCTTTGAGATGGATGTGGCCACAAGTGGTCGAGGAAATATCAAAAACCTTGATAATAACCCATGCGCAACATTTGTGCAACATCCTTTCAATTTTGATACCACTGGTAATGTTATCCTGCCAGAATGTCCTATAACCTATGCCCTAAGTAAAGAGAAACAATTCTGGAACATGTGTAATACGTGTTTGGCAGGCTGGGTGGCTGGCTGGCCGAGTGGCTGGCTGGCTGGCCGAGTGGCTGGCTGGCTGGCCGAGTGGCTGGCTGGCTGGCTGGCTGGCCGGGTGGCTGGCTGGCTGGCTGGCTGGCTGACTGGCCAAGTGGCTGGCTGGGTGGGTGGCTGATTGACTTTGGCTGTCTCTATCTCCATCTGTCTGTCTGTATCTATCTATGCCTGTCTCTGTCTATCTTAGAGGTACACATAAATACGTAGTTATCATACAAAGTGTAAATTACCTAGGATAACTCAAAAAATCCAGACAAAGTGCTATACAGTGCTTGTAGATATAAAGCATAATAAGCATGACTGGAAAGTAATACGCATTTTCACTTGTTCAGGAATCAGACGTGACTCTGCATCGTGTGTAATACATACCTGTTAATTCATGAGCGGCTCTCTGAGACAGAAAGAGAGAGAAGCAGAGACAGGAAGACAGACACACAGGCAGACAGATAAGCAGAAACAGAGGTAGACAGATAGACAAATACAGACAGATAGACAGACAGATAGATAGACAGACAGACAGACAGATGGGCAGACAAACAGTTAGACATGTTTATATGTAACAGTGAAAACAAACAAAGCTAAGGCAGTGCACAATCAACAAATGTCACTATTGCACTGTCAGCAGTGGAGTGACACTCATCTTACACCATGCTTCAAGGAGTTTCATATATACTCCAGCATGTATAAAACATTGCTAAGACCTATAAATACTTTGTATATATTTCTAGACAATAATAGGTGACCAAGGCAGGTGAAAATGTTCACTTGTCAGTGTGTTTGTGACTATTTGAGTACTATTTCAGTACCTAATATTAGTGTCAGAACAAACATTGGCTATGAAATCACAAGAAATACTACAAATTGTAATTATCAGAACATAAAAATTATATAAATAAAAAAAAAAAAAAAAAGAGAAAAAAAAAAAAAAGGTACTACATCAGCAACACTTCTGCAAGCGGCAGGACTCCATGTTGCCATCAGGTGAGCACCCAGTGCCAACTTCGCGGTCTTATATCTCGGTAAGTACTGATCCTAAAAAATCTTTTTTGGTCTTATTACACAGAAAATTGCCCTCTTTAATTTAAAATAAAAACTATTTTTTTTTTTTTCAAAATATTCGGAGAGCTGGGCGAGAGAACGTAGATCTACGTTTGGACAGTTAAGGAGTTAAAGAAGATTTTATTCCGATTAGCAAATATGCAGCAACAGAAATGTGCTGGTCGTCTTTTTACTCACCGCAAAAAAATGAGAGAGAGAGAGAGGAAGCTAGCTTGAACATAAGTCAAAGATAGGTTTGATATCTAATATTTCTGTAAATCGTAGACACGATTAATACGTACAATGCTCTTGATATGCATACCACTGCTAAACCAAGTATATACTTTAAAACTTACATTTCTTAATATACTTTCTAAACTAATTTGAACTAAAAATAAGAAAATGCTTTTGCATACCAATAAGTATAACCAATAAAAGATAATGTAATTATGTCAAGTAAAGAAAAAGAAAAGCTTATGCAGGACAAGTGCCAATTTATGAAGAAAATTAAAGAAAGCAGGCATAGAGAACATAGAAGGCTACCTACTTATCACTCAGTTCACCTGTCCATATGCAACAAATTGAGGCCAATGATTACCATGAACATGGAGGGTAGCACTGTAGCGGGCTTCACCAGCAATGTTGCTTGCTACACATGTATATATCCCAGCATGACCATGAGTTACATGCTCAATGCTCAAAATACTTGATTTGGGTCCAAGTTTCATAGTAGTTACACCCATCACATGAGATACTTCCTGTCCATGGAAGTACCAGACAATGTGCAGGGGCGGGTCCCCTTGCCTAACATAACATTGCAGCTGAGTATCAGACCCAGACAATAGCTCAGGTTCGAAGTCAAATGGTCTGATTTGAGGAGGTTCTGGAATTTAGGTGTCATATTTTCATAACTTTGAAAATGCAAAAAATTATCAAAAATCAGTAGGCTCCAAATTTATTCAGACTTGATATATAACTAACAAATGATTCAGCAACACAAAAAAATGTTAAAAAACTGATTTACTGTATTGTATGGCAAAATACAAGATAGTACTCATTTTTGCTCCTACATTACCCTGGCAATCAGTGTTATAATTTCTGAATTCTTCTTTAGTTATCATTATCTGAAGGTGCTTTCTGTAGTATTTCAGTTGGTTCATCAACCTCCCAGGATGGATATTTAACCATTCCTCAATCCAGAACCTTTCCAGTTCACAGGACACAAATTTTAAAAAAAATTAACATTTTGATTCATAATGGAGAAACTAAAATTTTGTCCAGTTTTTACTTTCAGATGGTGAGTTTGGTTTTATTTTCTCCAACCAGGTACTTCAACTTTAATAATTTACAATTCCTCCAGGTTTCATAGCTTGAGTTTGTAGACTACCTACTTGTTTCACTTTTACTAAACATTTTCTACTGTAGTAAGTTCTAGGAATTGTGATGGCAAATCAAGAACACAGATTGTGTTCTTTATCATTTGGTCACTGACTTGGAAGTGCTCTTTGTGTCTTTATGAAGCTGGAAATTCTTCAAGTGATAAAACTTGAGCTTTTTAACAGATGGTGCAAGGTTCTTGGATAAAATATACATACTAGAAACCTTTAGACTCCACCCATCTCTCACACCTGATACAGGCATCAGGAATGCAAGACAAAAAAAAAAAAAAAAATAGTCTCAAAGCAAAACAGATTCACTTCATGTTTTGGTAGAGATGATATTTTTTAATCATGCACTTCAAATTTTTGACACCAGATACAGTATATACTGCTAGTCTGTACGTCCAAACAGTTTAATTTTGATTTCATTAGAACATAAATCACAATCCCAATTAATTTCAAAAGTCATTTAGATACTTCATGATGAATTCAACCAAGGGAACTCTGCCACAAACAAAAGATTCATACACCCACAGTTGGATCATAGTTTTGAAGATGTTCCAGCCTCCCAAATAAATTTTCTTTTTACATATGCTGGTAAAACTTTCCTGCATTTCTTAACAATGGATGCAACAGTTTACATTGAAATGTTCATCTATAGCATTAAAGTAGTATGTGCATATTTGATATGTATGTTTTTATAGTCAACAAATTTATGAAATTCAGTAACCATTTTCCCCTGAAATCTTCAAACAATTCCTAAACCTTCAACATTATAACAGAATGCATCAGCTAGTTATATGTGAGTGGCCCAGTTTTATATACAATAATAAGCATTTGTGGGAATACATTTAAATTACATATACAGTAAACTATACACACACAACCCGCACATATAAAAAAGAGAGAAGAGCTTACGACAACGTTTTGGTCTGACTTGGACCATTTACAAAGTCACACTAACACAAAGGACAGGTAGAAGGGGTATTTATAGGCAGGCAGACAGGGAAGGGCACAAGAAAGTGGTGGAGGGGTAATAATGGAGATAGTAGTGGTAGTAGTAGTAGTGGAGTCAGTCATATTCTAGGAAAGGAGCACTGCAATGAAGCTGGCAGCCCGCATAGGGTAAGGACAAGAACACAGAGGGGGAAAAAAATGAAAATAAAATAAAATAAAGAAGGACAAATACAAGGCAAAAGAAAAGAAAGAAAACCCAGAGGAGAAGGGAGAAAGAGGAGAAGGGGGAAGAGATAGAAGGGGAAGGAATCAGGTTAAGTCACGGGTGTTCTGAAGTTTGGAGCATTTAACAATGTAATGGGAGAGGAGAGCATCTACAGAGACAAAGCCAGGGCTAAGATTCATACAGGGAAAGTTGTGTATAAGGAAGGATTCAACCAGACAGCGACTGTGAAAGTTGGACGTGCGGGTTGTGTGTGTATTGTTCCAGTCACGGTATTGTGCCTATTTTTTGTTACAGTAAACTATCCTTAACTGGTCTAAAAAAAAGGACCAGGCAAGGCATATATGGTAAATTCTGATTATTTTTCTCCTATTTTTTCTTATATGCAAGATCCATAGATCATATATATGTGCACATAATTATATCAAAATCAATGCATTTGATCAAGGAAAAATTTTATCCTAAAAACCACCTTTCCCACCACAAAAACTACTCACATGTTTCAATCAATCTGTTCAAAACACTTCACATCATAAATAAAGCAAACACACAAAACATTTGATAAAATTTTGAGAAAGAAAAAATGCAGTGGGCAAGCAGGAGTCAGGACAAAATTTAAATGTACTAAGCAAATTTTAATGAATAACTTAATATACAGCAAAAGGAGGGAGGGAGGGAGGGAGGGAGGGAAATGGGGAGGATGGAGAAAGAAAAAGTGAGAGAGAGAGATTATATGAGAGAGAGATCATATGAGAGAGAGATCATACAAGAGAGAGCAAACGAGAGAGAGATCATATGAGAGAGAGGATACAAGAGAGAGATCATACAAGAGAGAGAGAATCATACAAGAGAGATCATACGAGAGAGAGATCATACGGGAGAGATCATATGAGAGACAGAAACAGCATGAGAAAGTGTTAGTTGAGAGTGATTTATAGTATATTTATACTACAGTATAATAAGCATTAAAATATTGTTTCCTGTCTTCCAGATATTATACACAAAGTTTGATTATCATTTTACATTTAAAAATAAAAGTGACAAAAGAATTGCTGGAGCAATTCACAACTAAGTCACAAACGTGTTAAGAAAGGCATTTAAGCCACCATGTAACTGAAATATTAACCTGACTTCATACTGTATTTATATGGAACTATAGCATTAAAGTAGTATATGTGGATATTTGATATGTATTTCAACAACTGTAGAACAAGTGAGTGACTCCATACTGTATTTATATGGAACTATAGCATTAAAGTAGTATGTGCATATTTGATATGTATTTCAACAACTGTAGAACAAGTGAGAACATGTGTATGATATAGATGAATATTTGATGATGATAATAAGAAGTCTAAGCAACAGAAGATTAGATGTCAGACTGAAGGGAAGAAGTATGAAGGAAGTGAGTACATAATAAAATAAACTCTTATTTAACGTGACATTGTATTTCTGAAAATTGACAGTTAAAATAAAATTGTGCTAAATACAGTGAACGTGTGGGGAAATCAGGCCATTCCAAACATCTCAGTAATGCACATGACTGATTTCTGATGACCAGAATGTTTTGCAAGGTAGCATATTTTGGGCCATGTACTGTCCTGAGGACTTAGTTCCTTGCTGACTAACTGCTGTGTCCTCAGTACATGTGTACACAATCAAAATTTCTTAAACAAAAACAGATAGGAACCTATCACACCTTGTTTGTATAATTTTTGCTTGATAAAATCTGTGCAAAAGGAGTCAATAATAGCATGTTTAGTGAACAAAAAAGGAGGACCTCACACAACACATCACAAACTCTGTTGCAGTATTGCTGAAGTAAGAGCCAACAGTGGAGAGAGGAGGAACTCAGCCACACCACAAGCTCTGGTATAGTGGTGCTGAAGCCAGAGCCAACACTAGAATAAAGGGGGATACATGGGCATCTAACACAAAAGTGAATAATAGTGGACTTGCTCATCTTCCTTTGCTTTGTTAAATTGCCAAATAAATGACAAATACTTCTTTGCCTTACCCATTATGACATGATGAAGCTTCTCTTAATATAAATGTAATGATGTGTTGGGCTGTTAGCTAAATGGTATCATGGCAGCCTCTAAAGTCATATACAGTGGACCCCTCGAGTAACGAACACCCCGGAAATCGTACAATTATGTAAGTATAATATTGTAAGTGCTTGTGGAAGTGTAATTTTGGGGGTCTGAAATAGACTAACCTACGTGACATTATTTCTTAAGGGAGTAAATTCGTTCGGTAATGGCACTTGAGCAGGCTTCTGGAATGAAGTTTTTACGTTACTCGGGGGTCCACTGTACAGTGGACCCTCGGTTTTCGGTCACCTAAAAACTCGAACAATTATGTAAGTGTATTTTCGTAAGTGCTTTTTTAAGTGTATTTTTGGGGGTTCTGAAATGACTAATCTAATTTACATTTGTCCTTATGGGAACAAATTCATTCGGTAACGGCACTCAAACAGCATTCTGGAAAGAATTTTCGGTGAAAACCGAGGGCCCACTGTATCTGCAGTCAGGATCCAACATTACATTTTTCTTATACACACTTTTTCAATGGTTATAATCGTTCACCAATATGTAAAACAACTGTAGAATTATAGCCAGAGAAGGCATGAGAGCATACAATTATTGTAATGTATGATAATGTACACTTGTGGTTTAAGCTTTGTTAAGTTGGAGATCCCCACTGAATATTTCCTCCCAAATGTTTTGATACAGAGTTCTATATTATTTAAGCTTTACATTTGTGATAAAAGTATGTCTCAGCAGGAAGGGGTGGTGGATGATTGCCCCCAAGCCACTGCTTGTAGTCCCCTGGCCACACAATGGGCAGGTTTTAGGAACTCTATGGTGTGATATATGAAAATTTCACATTACATAATTTTTTTTACATTTATGTCATGTCTAGTAGACCCTTAAATCAGATGGTAGTTACATGTTAATTAACCTCATTAAAGAACATATGAAAAAAATAGGGTTATGTTTTTGGGACCCCCAGAAATGGAAAACCAATTTTTTTAATATTCTTATTTTGTCAAAAATAATGAAATTTGAGACACCTTACATTGCAGATGTCATTGCCTGCTGATCTAGATATACTATATGTTATGTGCACAAATCCTAAATAAAACTTTGTTACTAAATAAACTCACTTATTGAGGCCTCAAGTATGCTGGCATTTGATGTGGTATACTGTCTATTCCTTCCAGAAAAAATGGGCAAGACATTCTGTTCAGAAAAAAACAGTGAAGACTAAAACACTGATGGTGTTAAAAATCTGATACATATTCTTATCGGTATAAAGTATGCAAAAATAGTAACAAGAAAGAATTTTATCCTCCCCTAAATTCTTTCTCGTGCTTGAAGATGTAAAAGTGTTTGGAGATGGCTATGGACATTGTAGCTCAATTTAGTAGTAGATGATTTTAAGTCATCTGTCAGCTGACAGCACTTAGGTTTCACCATACAATTTTTCTGTGTATAATAATGACAAGGAAGAATTTTATCCCCTCATTAAATTCCTTGTTCTTCTGCTTGTTGATAAAGAAGTGTTTGGAGATGTTACTAGTGAATGGTAAACAGCCATGAGTCATCTCTGCTTTATCAGCTGATGGATGTGGGTTGGTCATCTGTTGAGGTTAGGTCAACTACAGCATTTGTAATACTGAATCAGAATCAGCAACAGACCATAAATCTCTAGATAGAAAGATTTTCATGCCTTAGCCACCTTTTTAAAACTTTTATGGCTGTTTATTCAAATGTAAATCACAATTTCTCAAGTGTGTTATCACAAGAATGTGCTTTGCAATGTGTTCTATTTGAGGCCCTACTGTAATAAAACATTTTTCTATATTTTATCAGTTCATCTTATTTAAATGTGTTATACAGTATAGGTAACAAAATCAAGCAAACCAAGATTGTGAAATATGAGGGGTCTTTTGTAGATACTCAGTGGATGTGTTGGTGGATGGGTTTATTTGAGACAAGGTGAATCAAAGAATAGTTCAATGAAGAAAGATAGACGGTGTTGAGAAGTCTGTGGAAAGGAGGAAAAAAAAAGTTCATCAGTTAATATCAGAAAAAAAAAAATGAATACAAGTACAGTACTACAGAGGTGCCAACATTTTCACACGAAAGTGAGACACAGTCCTTGAATGTTGCAGTGAGGGAGTTAATATAAAATGCTTTTGAACAATATAGTGTAAATGTCATGCAGAAAATAAGGAGTGAAAAAAACCCAGAAGCCATTGTGGTAGAATGAAAAGCATAATTCAGGAACCAAAACTGTTTCGTTGACATGGTTTGATCATTTAGAAAATCCAGAAAATAGGTTGACTTTGAGGGTGTACAATTGTGGAGTGAATGGAAGAAGGTATGAGAGACATCCCAGGAATGAACTGAATGGAGTGAGTGAAGATTTGATGAGTATCCAACAGGTATATGAGAGTGCATGAGATTTGAGTGGATGGAGACAAGTAATTTTGGGATTGTACATGTTGTGTAAGCAAAGTAACACCTATGAAGAGATTAAAGGGAAACCCATTAACTAGACTTTAGTTCAGGTGGTGACAAATACAGTGCCTGCACTGTACTTGCCAACCATCATAATTAGAATTATGTTTGTGTTCCTATGGAAAGAGATAGGTTATGAGTGATGGTGAATGAATTTTCCTTCTTTGGATCACTCTTTCATGGTGGAAAATAGCTGAAGTTGGAAGAAATTTAGAAAAATATGGAATATACACTGGAAGTGTCATGCTAAATCACCTTATAATAACATATCATTAAGAATTTAAAAAAAATAGAAACCTCTGTAATTACTGAGGGTTTAAGTTGCTAAACGATAAAAAAAAATCTTCAAAGCACTCATTAATACAAGAACCTATATGTAACTAAACCAAGTGAGGGAAATTAAAATAATAAAATGATAGTACAGTAGTGTAATGAATAAGAGTCAAAAAGAATGAAAAAACCCACTTGGAAATGTAAATGAAAACAATAAATGAAAAGAGCTGTATATTTTGATCTCTGGAGTCTTTTTCAGCAGATAAGTACAAGAAAATTAGGATGCTTACAAATCGTACATGTGCCTGATTAGTGTGGATGGGGGTCAACTGCTCTGGGTCTGTGATTCCAAATGAGTTGAACATGTCCCTTTGGTAAATGAGTTGTAGAGGAAAGATTAAAATCTTAAGTTGGAATGTGGAATTTTAATGCAAATATTATAACATCATCATTTTATGTTATAATATTTGATTTTTTCACTTTACCATAATTGTGCTTGATTTTTGCTGCTTCCCCACAGAGTAATATAATTGTGTGTGTAATGGTTTAATGGTATCAGGGCTATTGTATTCATAAAAATTTTTATTAGCTTCAGTGAGCCCCTGCCAAATTTAGTGAATTGTCTGCTGACCAATTCCTTTTCTTGGTGAAGGTGTCATGAGCTACAAAAACTGAGTGACTCAAGAAAAAAATCCAAATACAGTGGTACATCGACTTACGAGCAGCTCCCAACTCGAACAATTATGTAAGTGTATTTTTGTAGGTGCTTTTGCAAGTTTATTTTTTAGGGGTCTGAAATGGATTAATCTAATTTTCATTATTTATTATGGGAAAAAATTCCTTCGGTATCGGCACTTGAATAGCCGTCTGGAATGATTTTTTCTCGTAAGTAGAGGTACCACTGTACTACACTCTTCTTGATCTGTTCTAAGTAGTGGCTGAAGATATGTACTTAGTTGGCCATGTGTGTTGGTTTCCAAATCCAAGCTTAAATACAGATTTTCCCTATTTTATGTTACTGGTTTTGAGGGATCTTCTACCCCTGCAGCCCAACATGAGGCCAGGCTTCCCTGCTGACCACCTGTCAACCAGGCTGCTTGTGCTAGTGGCCCACAGCCTACATAGAAATCACAGCCCAACTGATCCAGCACTTGTAGAAGAAAAATGTCTGGTTTCCTGAAAATTTCTCCCTTTGTTCTGGCAGTATTTCATAATAAAACTACATTGTTTTAAACAATGAAATTCAACATTTCAGTTCTGCAGGCTATCATGATGTAGCAATATGGTACTGTAGAATATTTCAGAGCCTTAGCACTCCTGCTTTTCAATGGGTTTATTCCACACTTTATTCCATATCTTTCATTTCAGTAGGTTTCTATAGCAGGCTCTCAAGTAACTTTCAGTTGGAATCACAGGCCCAGGTCAGGTGATGATCCCCTGCCCAAACTAATCTTGTATATGTAGCATTTCTAAGTCGAATTTAATTTTGTGAACTTATCTGATGAAGGGGTCCTCAGAGGACAAAATACACAATTTCCTCTTCATTTCTTGAGTCATTTATATCTCCAAGTGGATTTCTCCATTTCCAGTTCAATAAAATTCTCTCTATAGAGAGAAAAATTGGCTTCTTTCAAAATATTTCCAGCTACAATTATCTCTTCATAGTTAGCAGCTTTATATACAAGAGCTTTGGTGTTCTGATGGTGGAAAACCATAGCTCTGGTAACGATGGCACCGCAACTCATCACAAAATCAAAACTTTCATTGCAAAAGCTACCCATAAAATATGATTTTAGATTTTAATACACATGATACAACTCTTCAAGTCATACTTCTAGTGATTATCAGTAAGTTCTAAAAAAATTTGTTATACTCTTTCAGAGAATCCCAGTAATTTTTTAGCATCAAGATGATGAAAACATAACCAGATTAAAAGCAATGGTGCTGTTTATGAAGTTAAGTTCATCAACATGCTTGCAATCATTTGTCTTCACTCATTTACTCCAAAAATAAACAACAAAACAAAGAAAAGCAAATAATGGCTATTTCATTGCCAGTCACTTGGCACCAACAGCAGCTCACCAAATAAGTTATATGCAGACTGCAACAACAGCACCATTTAAGAATAAGAGAAGGTACAATTTAAACAACATGGCACAATAAAAGCAAGTCAACACCAGTTACCTGGAAAATATTTTGCATAGACTATAAAAGTTCTGATATTTTCAGACAAGACCAACTTCTGGAAATAAACATCTTGAGTCTCTATTTAAAGATTATAAACATAATACCAAGTTCTAGGGTGCTGTATCAGAATTACCTGTGAAGGATTTGGGGTACTGCAGGGTAGGTCAGGAAATACTCAAAACATACAAAGAAAATTATCAAAAAATAATTTACCACAGGAAAGAACATGCCAAAACAAATATTTAACAAGATTGATCCACAAATGATCACAGCCTTCAATAAAAATTATAACTACAAAAAGAAAGTATATATCTGTAAGAAATGATAGGCAAAACCATATACAGTACAGTACACATCCACACATTACAAGCTGTTAAGAATGTGTATATTTAAACCAGTGATCAATGCAACTGTGCATACATCATGGAAAAATTAAGTGATAGCCAATGCCCTCATCACATCTATGTAGATCACATGTGATTTAAAATGGAATGACAATATATGAAATATTTATTCACAGTATCTCTGTCAACTGAATATTCATGAAAATAAGTAAAACAAAACTTCATAATAAGAAAGTTACCCTATTTTAAGTAATGAAATTAAACATACAGTTCTACAGGCTATCATGATGTAGCAATATGGTATTATATACTTGATATGCAAAATGATAAGTGGTACAGTGATTTATTAGCATATACAGTACGAAATGGAATTCTTTACTGGTACTTGAAGCCAATAGTATCTTTTACAACTGCTAAATGCAAGCACTGTTGGTATCTGATTAGAATTGGGCATACCATTAACCCAAAGTATGTCTGTATGGTTGGTCTGGCCTGCATGGTTATTAGCCAGACATGTGTAAGATCCTCGATGCTCAGAGCCCACTTTGTCAATGCTCAAAATAGAGGTCCTCTCGCCAACACGCTGGGTGAAGATGCCAAGTTTTGGGCGCACCTCTTCACCATGGAGGGTCCAACGTATATCAATGGGAGAGTCTCCCTCTCCAACAACACAGATGACTTGAACTAAACTTCCAGCTCGAATGTGTTCCTCGAAGCGGAAGGGGATGATGCGGGGTGGGACTGATTAAGGACAAACAGAAGAATATATACCTGTCCTGGTAAATTCATACTGTCATTATATACTGCAGAGGGTTAATTCAGAAGAGGATAACAGACTTAATGCTGGTTTTCCTGGTCTCCATCTTTTATGATAAGCTCAGCTATCCACTGCAGAAAAACATTTCTCCAAGAAACTGATCCAAAGAAAAAAACTTGTTTTGATCACAAACCTTATCTGTTCATTGATGAAACCTTTTATCTGCCACCATAAAAAAAAAAAAGTTTTTGTCCCTTAAAATTTTTAAGTACAAAAACAAAATTCAATAATGTACATAATGAAAATATATAAGCCCCTTATAATTAATAATTTGTGATTTTGTTATTTTTGAGTGCTTGTTCTTTCAAGAAATTCAAAAGTGCTCTCACACAAATCCATAAACCAACAATAATGAAGAAAAATAAATACAGGTCGGCCATCACTAATCCGGCAATCAGTTATCCGGTTCCATCAGTAATCCAGCACTAATTTTGGCTAGCATAATTTGGAATTTCATCATTATATTAACACAAATTTCATCATTATACTGACTCAGATATTGTGCAGATGTTGTAAATCCACACCAGCAAGCCAGTGGAGGAGAAAGAAGTGATGAAAATGAGGAAGATGTAGCAGGAAGAGGCTCTTTTGATAGGTTAATTAAGTGTATTCTAACCTAACCACTCTGTAATCCGGCAAACTCACTAATCTGGCACACTACAGGTCCCAATGATGCCGGATTAGTGATGGCTGACCTGTACTAAAATTTATATTCACGAGTGGCAGTACGATAATTATCAGGATCATAAGCTCTAGAAAAGAGATGTGCTTTCAACTGAAACTTGAAAGTGTGACCACATTCCTGATTCTTAACATACACTGGCAATCTGTTCAACAATTTAAGAGCTGCACAGGAAAAGGCTCTTCTGTGAATAATTTCTTCCCATCATCACGAGGCTCCCTAAGAGGGTCTGTGGCAATTCACAAAACATTCCCAAGCCCAACATAAAAGGTACAAGCATATCACCAAGATTCATTAAACTTAACAACTTTAAGTGTTAATAAACAGCCTAAATTCATTTTCTACCTTGCTAGGGAGCCAATGCAGCTCATACAACTAGGAACCCCAACTGGGAGTGAAAATACCAGTTTAGCTGCACCATTTAGTACAGAAACAGTGTTTTAAGCAAGCAATTTGGTACACCCACAAAAAACAATTGCAAAAAGTAATTCAAGAGGAATTAAGGCATATAAAAGAACCAAGATGTGCTGCTTATCAACATATTTTCCGACTACACAGAGAGTGCAAATATGAAAATTGCAAAAAACAAAAAGGCATGATACCGTGACTGGAACAATACACAAATAACCCACAAAAATGAGAAAGAAACTTATGACGATGTTTTTGTCTGACTTGGATCATTAACTAGTCTCCTACGTATAGGTTAATTGTGTATGAAAATTGCAAGATTTAACAATTTGGCTGATGTGTTCAACAAGTGACAATGAAGAATCCAGGTAGACACCCAGATCAATTACTGATCCCTCAGGCTACAAACTAACAGAACCACAATTAAAAGCACAAAAATCTTCAATCTGTACTCCCATGAGGATTCCCCTGACAATCAAATCTCTCTTTTACCCTCATTTAGTTTTAATTTTCTACTTGTTATTCAAGTCCAAATATTCAACTAAAGAGAACTAAAGCAGAGTTTTGCATCCTCCACATTTAGAAGCTGGATATAGATACAGTGGACCCCCGAGTAATGAAAAAACTTCATTCCAGAAGCCTGCTCAAGTGCCATTACCGAACGAATTTACTCCCTTAAGGAATAATGTCACGTAGGTTAGTCTATTTCAGACCCCCAAAAATACACTTCCACAAGAACTTACAAAATTATACTTACATAATTGCACGATTTCCGGGGTATTCGTTAACCGAGGGTCCACTGTACTTGAAAGAAATGAAGAATAAATGACCAACTCCACCACCCCAAACAGCAGCTGACAACTGAATATGGCAAATCGAAAAGGACTTAAGGAGAGCAGCTGCAACCACTGCTATAACCTCCAACAGCCATGTTTCTGTCTGACATAAAATATCAAAACTCATTTAGAACTTCAATGGCATGCATAATTTTGTTTCTTATTGAATGGATATTCAATAATCCTACCTTCAAGGGTTCTGAGGAACCTGAGGAGGGCTTTGGAAGTTCTTTGAAACTATAAGGTTTGCCTTCTCCATTAATTTGTGATGCTGTGATACCATCTCTGGACAGTGTGGGCTAGATGCAGTGATGAACTGTGCCTCAAGGAACATCTCTGGAGGAACAACTGATGTAACAGGGGAATGATTTATTGTCACAATTTCTAGACTTATGATCATCAGTGCAAAAAGTACACTTTGGTGGACTTTTCTTGTGAAGATATTTTTCTCTGGTCATGGTAAAACTGGGTCACCCAAAACCTATCATAAACCTTGCTCCTTGTTAAACCAACAAATATATACAATCCATTCTAGTGATGACATTTCACAGACTTCAAAAGCCACCTTCTCTACGACTCTCCTGCCCTCACCCTTAACCTTTTAAAAACAAACATTAAGGACATTATCTTTTTTTTCACACAGTTCTTGGTAAGAATACCAGAAATGATTTCTTCATCTGAACAAGAAGGCAAAAGACCAACTAAAGTTACCTTAGAGAATGCCATAACTGATGCAAAGTAAACAGGCAGATTATGCAAGAGAGAAATATAGAGGTAGTTAATGACTTATTCACGCTAAAAGAGGACTAGCAGGAAATAATGTACAGCAAAAGCATTTTGTAGATAAGGACACAATCATGAATGAAGTAGTATTGGGTCTCAACAAATTATGTTCAACTGTGAATGGAAAAATTAAACAGCAGTCTGACAATGTGGATGCATTTCTTAATTCTCACTAATTATGTAAGTTAGGATAAAATGAGTGGGATTGAAACCATTATGTATGTGACCTTCCTAACTGTATATAGGAAAGGATTTACAGATAATGGATCAATATGTATATTTTACCTCATATTTATTTTAATGCAAGTTCTTTTATGCCAACAGGCTCTTAATCAAAGGACTTGGAGCTGCCCTCCCCTTCCTTGGATCAACCCTAATTGCTTCCAATTCCCCAGGTGTTGTATGGCCCCCTATGGGTTTAGCCCTTCCCCATAATAATCATAATAATAATAATAATAATTACCTAGTGTGCAGCATAGGTACAGGAAAACATGCAAAATTATTTTATTAAGAATAAAAACTAAGCAACAACACCAACAGTAAATCTTAAAATGTAATGTACCAAGAACAGTGAGTGTAACACTGTGGTTAGTCTGGCCAGCAGGGTTTGAGGCGACACAAGTATATACCCCTGAGTGATGTTTGCCAACACTGGGTATTACAATCATAGATGTCCGGGAGCCAACGGGAGAGAGTGTAATACCATGTAAATTCTCTTTATCAAGGCTAATGTTGTCCTTTAGCCAGTATAATGTAACAGGATCATCACCAGATAGTAGTGTGCACAGTACTTGGATGGAAACTCCTTCAAAGTTTTCAGGAGGGATCATAAATGGCATGATGATTGGTATTGCTGTAAGTAGGACAAATACTTTGATTAAAGTTGATTAGAGATGTATATTTAGTGCAATACCTTTCCTCATGAGTCTTCCCTGCCCTTTAAAATTCCAATGGCTGCTGAGTGAGTAAAAGCAAAAATAAACAAAACTAAAAAATGGATATACAGTGGACCCCCGAGTAATGAACACCCCGGAAATCGTACAATTATGTAAGTATAATATTGTAAGTGCTTGTGGAAGTGTATTTTTGGGGGTCTGAAATAGACTAACCTACGTGACATTATTCCTTAAGGGAGTAAATTCATTCGGTAATGGCACTTGAGCAGGCTTCTGGAAAGAAGTTTTTTATGTTACTCGGGGGTCCACTGTACTGTACAGCAATGTTAAGACTACCAGACACTTCAGTTAGTTAAGACACTAATGTAAAGGATGATGCATGAAACAATATCCAAATTGAAAACAAAAGAATTCCTTCACTACTCAACATCATCCAATAATATTCAGAGATAATAACCTGGCCAACAACAAAATAACAGCTTTAACAAATTAAGACCACCACATTGTGAGAATCCATCAATAATGCCAACACCACAACTTCTGAGCAAGCCCTCATATATAACTTCCAATGCATAGAAATGAAAGATTGATATATGATAGGGATACTATGAAAAGCAATTAATACTCCATGCAAAATTACAAAAAATAACAATAAATCATTACCCTTCACCCAAAGTTGGGCAGAAAACCTTTGCCGGCCAAAAGGATTGAAAGCTAAGCAAGTGTATGTTCCTGTGTGATCTGAACCAACATCTCGCAAAATGAGAAAATTCATCTTTGAGTCAACTTTGTTGATCAAGAACTTGGAAGATGAAGCGAGGGGCATGTCTTCTTTGTACCATTGTATAGTGACTGGGTCATCTCCAGTAGTTACAGTGCAAGACACTTGTAGCAGTTGTCCCTCTTTTACTTCACTTGGAAACTCAAAGGGAAGAATTTCTGGTTTCTCTGCAGAAATTTTTTTTTTTTTTTTAGTTATTCTGTGACTATACAACTTAGCAAACATTTATAGACATAAAATTTAGGACATAAGATAGGAAATGAAAGATGGAAAAATAGCCCCAAAAAAAAAAAAAAAAAAAAAAAAAAAAGTACAATCATCTATACTTTATTTTAAGAAAAACTTGTATACCCTTGACTTTAAGTATAGCAGAAAACTGAGCTCTGCCAACTGGATTAAATGCATGACAGGTGTAATTGCCAGAGTGTTCTGATCCAACATCCTGAAGTATGAGGAGACTCAACTTAGTTGCAACATTGTTTATCACAAACTTGGGGGACGAAGAAAGGGGCTGACTGTCCTTATACCACTGGAGGGTGACTGGATCATCTCCAGTTGTTATTGTACAAGTTACTTGTAGTAGTTGGCCATCTTGCACCTCAGTGGGAAAGGTGAAAGGAAGGATTTCGGGCTTTTCTGCAGACAAATTCCCAACAATTAAATTGAAATTTTGTGTGCATGATGGACCTTTAGCATGAATAAAATGTCAGTTAAGGAAACAGAATTTGAATTAAATAAATGAAATAAGGGAATATGTAAATTGGAAAAAATCACAAGTCAAGAAAGATTTATTATTATAATACCCTTCACTTTAAGAATATCAGAAGCGACAGCTTCACCAACACTGTTGAATGCATGACAAGCGTAAGATCCAGAGTGTTCAGCTCCAACATTCTGGAGGATCAACTGGCTCATCCCCGACACTATACTGTTTATTATGAACTTGGATGAAGATATGAGAGGCTGTTTGTCCTTATACCACTGGAGAGTTATTGGGTCATCTCCAGAGAGCAGTGTGCATGATACCTGAAGCAACTGGCCTGCTTGTACTTCCAGGGGGAAGGTAAAAGGAAGGAGTTTGGGCTTCTCTGTAAGATGTAAGTGTACATTCTTACTTTCATATTACACAAAATTTACTTAGGATTTTAAATACATGTGCATAAACTCTACATGTTATCAGATAACACTGACCAACAATGGTTTCAGTTCATATTTAAAAACATGAGTTTCTAACTAATTTTGGGAATCTGAATTCAAATCTGAGCTTAGTTTTAATCCAACACATGCAATTTCTGTGATATACCTTTGATGAGTTTTAAGAGTCTTTTTACTTCCAGAGCCCGGCCATGGGCCAGGCTTGTCTGGTGCTTGCCTAGTCAACCAGTCTGTTGCTTCTGGAGGCCCACTGCCCTATGTATCCATCACAGCCTGGTTGATCTGGCACCTGGTGAAGATACTTGTCCAGTTCCCTCTTGAAGACTTCTACATTTGTTCCAGCAGTGTTTTTGATATCTTCTGGTAAGATGTTGAATAATCTGGGGCCATGGATGTTGATAGTGTTCCCTTATTGTGCCCACCACACCCGTGCTTTTCACTGGGTTTGTTTTGCACTTCCTCCCATATCTCTCACTCCAGTATGTTGCTATGGCAGTGTGCAGATTTGGGACCAGGCCCTTAAGTATTTGGATGATGAAAGTATTTTCTTTTGGGGATTTTCTTTCTTTTTGGGTTACCCTGCCTCGGTGGGAGATGGCCGATGTATTAAAAAAAAAAAATATGTACAGTATCGCTCTCTCCTCCGCTCTAGTGAGTACATATTTAAGACTTTAAGGCATTCCCAGTATTTTAACCCTTTGACTGTCGGAGGCCCCATTCTGAAACTGTCATTCTATGTCGCAAAATTTTGGAAAAAAAATTAAATTATTTTTTCTTATGAAATGATAGAGAATCTTTTCCCGATGGTAATGACACCAAAAGTACGAAATTTGATGGAAAACTTACGAAATTACGCTCTCGCAAAGTTAGCAATGTCAGCCATATATACGCATCGGCGATTTCGCTGACTTTGAGCCCTATTTTCGGCCATTTCCATTGTCACAGTCAACCAAACTCATAGCTATTTCTTTAGAACTCCATTTGTTCTATCGATTGAGTACAAGAAACCACTAATTTACCAATTTCAACTACCCAATAAAGTGGTCAGAAATTGGCAATTTTGCAAATTTCATGCAAAATAAAAAAGATGTCAATTTCAAAATAGGGTCCAGAATAAACAATGCAGACATTCCTGGTACTAAAATAAGATGTTATCTGTTCATTAGTCATGTCTTTAGGCCACTCTTATATTACTCTTGCTTTCTATTTTGATTTTTTATTCACACAAAAAATAGAAGATTTATTGTTATGCAGACTATTGCATTATTGTAAAAATGGTATAAATAATATCTGTGTACTTGTGAAAGAATATTAGACTCACCAGTTGATGTGTATTGGACGCGTGGCATAATTTGTTTACTCTTGAACATTGGCAAAAATCGAACATTTCCGCTATTTTGAGCACAATTTCAAGATCGTTTTCATCATGAAACTAATCAAAATCATCTCTGCTCCTGTAAAATGTTTTCCATTCTATCAAATGAGACCATGAAAGAGAGAATACAACCATAAATACTATACGAAACTACACCTCAAAGTAGGCGTTTTAATTGAAAAACATGGTCAGAGTTTTTTTTTTCTCATTATGCACTGCATGCTGTAGGATTTTTTTTTATACTGCGCACACTGACCACACAGATCCATTCTCTCATATGTGGGCCTACCAGCTTTCTCCCGTTTGATTTGAGGCCGCTAAAATATTTGAGTATATATACGTCCGAAACACTGGCTCGTAAGACATATATATACGACCGAAACAGTCAAAGGGTTAAATGCCTTACTGGCTCTATGTGAGTCATAAACAATCTCTGTATTTGTTCCAGCTCTAATATTTCTCCTGCCCTGAATGGGGCCATCAACAATGAGCAATATTCCAAATGAGGGAGCACTAGTGATTTGAAGTGTCACCACTGGCATTATTTCCCTTGTTTTGAAAGATCTCATTACCCACCCCGTCATCCTCCTGGCTGTCATGACCTTTGTCTTATTGTGTTCTTTGAAAGAAAGGTCAGCTGGCATAATTATTCCCAAGTCTTTTATGTGTTCCTTTCATTCTATTTGACTATCCTCTTGAGTTTTGTATACAGTGTTCCTTTTGAGTTCTTCATTCTTTCTATACCTAAGCAGATGGAACTTATCACCACTGAATGTCACATTGTTCTCCACTGTCCACTAATCTGCCATTTCATCACTCTTTTGAACATTTTTCTGGTGTGGGAAGTTAGGGCTACTGATCTGTAATTTTTGGCTAGTGCTCTACTACCTCCCTTATGAAAAGGATGTCTGCACTCTTTAAGATCTCTGGTATTTCACCTATATCTAGGATCTTTCTCCAGAGAATACTGAGGGCTGTTGCTAGTGGTACTTTGTACTTTTTTATAAATAAGGCATTCCATGAATTTGGTCCAGGTGCTGAGTGAGTGGGCATGATTTCAATTTTTTTTTTTTTAATGTATGGGACTGGTACTAATGTCAGTTAGTTCATCTGTGCAGCCTTCAGCTGGAGTGAAAAACACTTCTGCATTCTCTACCCTGCTGTCATTTAGTGGATTGCTGAACGCTGACTTATACTGTTCCTTTATAATTTCGTTCATTTCCTGTTCATCATCAGCATATGAGTCTCCTCTCATTAATGGTCCAATTCTACAGGTAGTTCTTAGCTTGGATTTTGCATATGAATAAAAACAGAACCCCATGATGAAAGATTTCACCAAGACAGGTATAATGGAGAAGAGATATCAAGGAAACCTGATGATCAGTTTGTTTGCCAACTACTGCTGGACACTGGTGTGGGAGAGCAATACTGAACACAAGCAAAAAAACCTGAAAACTGTGAATATATGTTTGCACGAGTGTATGGGAATTTCTGTTATGTATTCATATACAGTGGTACCCCGACTTACGATATTTTTTCATTCCAGAATGCTGTTCAAGTGCCATTACCAAACAAATTTATCTCCATAAGAAATTATGTAAAATAGACTAGTCCTTTTAGACCCCCAAAATTACACTTACAAAAGCATTTAAAAAAATCAACTTACATAAAAGGGTGTGTTTGGGGACCATCGTAAGTCGGGGTACCACTGTAGTATGTACAATGAATTTACATTAAGAAAGATTAGTTTCTGTCATGGCATGCATCACACATAATATCTATGCATAATATAATACCTATTATTAGGAAACATACTGTATATCATGTAGTTCTTCATAATTAAAAAATAAAATATTGATCATGAGCTTACAAGATACAATGGACCCCCGGTTAACGGCCATAATTCGTTCCAGAATGCTGTTCAAGTGCCATTACCAAACGAATTTGTTCCCATAAGGAATAATGTAAATTAGATTAGTCCTTTTAGACCCCCAAAAATACACTTACAAAAGCACTTACAAAAATACACTTACATAATTGTTCGAGTTTGGAGCAGTACGTAAACCATGGGTCCATTGTACATACTTTACGTGATAAAGACTACAAAAGCTCAGATTCGTGATCAGCACATCAAAGTTAGCTTGAAAATCAAATGAATTTCTGAACTGGATAAAAAGGTAAATTTTGTTGGCTAGTGTAATTATTCACATTAGCCTCCTTAAATATATAATGTGTTGTAATCTAATTAACATACTCATATAAAGAAAAAATAAAAGCATTTAGACTCCTGCACCTACAAGTCAAAGTATCGCTGAGAAACAAACATCACAATAATGTCCAGGTTAAGATAGTATCAGCAATACAAACTTTTATTTATCAGTCTTAAAAATTAAATAAAAAAGTAACAAACATTCAAAGAAAATAGGAAAAAAAAATATTACTATTTGCATTTCCTTTTGTTAGTGACAGTGACTAGATGGAATGGGGCTTCCAGGAAATACCTCTTGTATCCAGTAACACATTTTAAGGCCATGGAAAAGCAACATCATAAACAATTTCAAAAAGCATCTGCCTCTAAAACTTCTTAAAAATATCTAATACAGTAGTACAAAGTACTTTTCAAATAACACCCTCTTAAGTGAGAAATCAATTGATGCACAAGAAAACTTGAAATTTTCTAATTCTTTCAGAGCATATTTTAATTTTTAACTCATCTGCCATTTCCCACCAAGGTAGGGAAAATACATTGATCACCACTTATTTCCTAGCTGTTTTTCCAGAAGAGCACCGACAACATAATTCCAATGATTTACAGAAATGCAACATCCCCATCAATGTTTCAGTGCAGGCACTGTACTTCCCACCTTTGCAACTATAGTTTGGATAACAAGTTTTCTTGAGTCTCTGCATAAATGTTATCTTGTTTTCACTCCACCAGCACATCAAATCCTTAAAACCACTTATCGCCACTTACTCTGATCTAACATGCTCATGCGTGTGTTGGATGCTCTAAGCCCATATTTAAAGCTCTAAACCTTCACACTCTCCCTTCATGCCTTACCAGGATGTTTCCTACACCACCTTCCATCCACCCCTTCTATCAACCAATCTTTAGCCCTTATTATTTACAACATATATTTTTTTACCCTTATATAAGCAAGAATACTTAGATGTTATAATGTAAACATTTGATTGACACATCTCCCTTCCTTCCTAAAACCACCCACCTTGTTCTTCTACACTCCTAATTTTTGTCTTTCCTATAACTCTTTTCAATAATTCGGCACTCGACACATTCACCTACTGTCTTTTGTCCCCATTTCCTTTATGCACATTCCTATCTTTTATACATGGTACATTAAACAACTATACTGTACCACCCATTCCAAAACTATATTCCCAACTACTTTTAATATCTTAAATTAATCTCACCCTTCTCTGCTGCTTTACCTGTCCTTGTGTAATCCACTCTGCTCACACTCAACTTTGGCTCCTACCTCCTAACAAATCTTGTTCCTCTCTGTCCCATTCATGAAATCACTTTCATCCATTCATCTTCTATATTTAATGACTACAAAATATTTTCTCTATCTCCCCACTAGCTCTACTTCCCCAACTATTTCACCACTTTCACTCACCTGCCAGGTTCATCTGATTCTCAAGATTTCTCACTTTCTTTGTAATTGCTGTTTAGTCTCAGCAAAATTTGCAGATAAATATTCCCTGATTCTCTTATTTTCTGCCCCCATTATCACCTTTTCAACCCCTCCCATTCTCTCCATATATTGTGCCTTCTTTATAACATTTTACAATGTAAAAATGTATTCATATGCTAAATATTTCTGCCTTAGCACCCTTTTTGTACCTCATCATTCCAAGAACCATTACTCTTCCCTCCCAAATTCACACTCCTATAATCACAAATTTCTGCAACAAACACACACACACACCAGCAGTGCATTCTTAATCCTTTCACTCTTACACAGATCTACGTTGTTGATGCCAGGGTTGCTTCAGTAGAGCTATACATAAATTTTAGTGGCCTCAAATTTGGTGCAAGAGGCCTGGTAGGCCTAAATATAAGAGAATGGATCTGCATGGTGTGCTCAATATACAAAAAATCAGGGCCACTGCAGTGTATTGTGGGAATGCCATCTTTAGCACACCTTGTTCACCATACTGCCTGGACACACAGCCCTCACTCCTGGGGAAATTCAATGGGTTTTATTACCCTAGTGACAGCTCAAACAAAAGAATAATGGAACTGATGATGATTTCTTTGGTTTCAAACATTTATTAACCCTTTCAGGGTCCGTGCCGTAGTTCTACGGCTTTGAGTTCAGGGTCCAAACCGTAGTTCTACGTCATGAGCTCAGCTCACTCAGATAAGCTTTGAGCAGTAAATTTGGGCCTAGATATGAGAGAATACATCTATGTGGTAAGTGTGCACCACATAAAACAAATCCTGCAGCACACAGTGCATAATGAGAGAAAAAAAACTGAAACAGTAATTTTCGATTAAAACAGCGACTTTGCAGTGTTTTTTTGTGTACTTTTTATAGTTGTAGTTGCGATTTCTTGGTCTCATTTGATAGAATGGAAGATATATTACAGATATAGAGATGATTTTGATTGGTTTTAGTACTGGAAATGGCTTGAAACTGAGCTCAAAATAGCGGAAATGTTAAATTTTTGCCTATGTTCAAGAGTAAACAAATGACCTCACACGTCTAATACGCGCAAGCTGGTGGGTCTAATATACGTTCACAAATGTGGTGATATTATTTGTACAATTATTACAATATTGCATAACAGTAAATCTTTCATTTTGTGGTTTGAATAAAAATTCATTATATGAATAAAAAATAAAAAAGGAATTCATTTGTAAAGACTGAAAACGAAACTAATGAACAGAGGAAATGTTAGTTTAGTGCCAGGAATGCTTGCATTGTTTATTCTGCACCCTATTTTGAAATTGGAATATTTTGAACTTTGAGTTAAATTGGCTAAATTACCAATTTCCAATCACTTTATTTTGTAGTTGAAACAGTTGACTGGGCGATTTCTTGTGTTTAATCGATAGAATAGAAGTAATACTAGTGAAATAGCTAAGAATTTGGTCGACTGGAATAATGTAATTGGCCTAAAATGGGAGTCAAATTCGGCAAAATCGCCGATGTGTAAATATCGCTGACACGTCAAAATTCGCGAGAGCACAATTTCGTTAATTTTCAATCAAATTTCGTACTTTTTGTTTTATTACCTTCAGAAAAAGATTCTCTACTATTTCATAAGAAAAAATAAGAATTTTTTTTGTTTAAATTCTTGGACACTGGCACACCCCTTCCAAAAATAGCCTTGGACCCTGAAAGGGTTAATTGAAAATGACCCTCAGGATACCAGAAATTTTGTTAAAAACCCTTATGACCTACAACCATCCACATTTGGAGTTGGTTCATCTGGAAAGCATCCACCACACCATAAGTGAAAGCTCATATTCATCTGTGGCTTGGTCACAGATGTGAGTAATGGTGATGATAGTGATGATGTTTATTTGACTGAGGCATCAATATACAGTAGAACCCCTGTATTCATGGATTCGGTTTCTGTGGTTTCAGTTAACCAGGGTTTACCATGGCCTGAAAATAAGCCTTAATTGTGCTTAATGATGACCCAAAAGTGCAGAATTAGTGATGGCAGCAGTTCTCCAAAGCCTAAGAGAAGCAAGCTGTGAAGTGCTTCCCATCAGTGAAAAAGTGATAATTCTCCACTTATTGTGCATAATTAATCAATTCAACTTTATCATGGGTACGTATGTATGTAAACAAAAAATGACATACTATATGTATAGGGTTAGCTACTATCCGCGGTTTCATGTATCCATGGTAGGTCTTGGAACATATCCCCAGCGGATATTGAGGGACTACTATACTATATGGTGCTATATGCAGTCTACTAGTGTGCCCATTGCTATCCCCAGGGAAAGTAATACATCCCAGAACTCAACAATTGCAACAAAGTGATAATGAAGATGATGGTGCATTGGCTGGCATGGGTAGTAGGTCATAGGCAATGCTAGTGCAGTATGCTGCTGTGGGTGGTAGCACAAAGAAGTGAATGGCACCAGTGCCAGCCCAGGTTGAGAGCCATGCCCCACACTGCACACCCCAATGACCCACGGCCATGTCTACCACCCCTCACACAACCCCACAACCAACTGCAAATATCCAGCAGTCACCACCAGACTCCAGCTGGGATTGGTAGGAGGATGCACATTTTATGCCCAATCCCAATCAATTTGACGACACAGAGAAACCTGGCCCAATTGCATCCTCAGAAATGAAACCAGTGAACTTTAATTCTTTAAGCTATATTTTCATGACCCCAATACAAATTACAGTGAGGGAAACCAACAGATACCTCCAATATACAATGGCAAACACATTGGTTGCTCCACAATCACAGCAGAAGGACACAACTCTAGCTGAGATATATGTATTTTTTCTTTGCCACAATAATGCTTATGCTACATGTATATAAGAATAACGCCTTCAGCCTTCAGTGACCTTGCCCCCATCAACAGATTTATCCTGCTGCTTCTTAGATAAGATGAGGCCTGACAGAAGTGACAAGTTATACAAGATTAGGGATGTTTTTATGTATCTAAAACAGAAATTGTATGTGCATTTTTATCCCTACAGGAGCCTTGCTATCAATGAGTCTTTGATCCTGTTCAAAGGTAGGCACATATACAAAGGCAGGCTCATATACAAAGGCAGTACAGTAGGACCCCCCTATTCACAGGACTGGTATCCATGGTTTACTGTGGCCCAAAAATAACCCTTAATCTTGCTTAATAATGGCCTCAAAGTGCAAAAGTAGTGATGGTGGAAGTTCTTCAAAGCCTAAGAGAAGCTGTAAAGTGCTTCCCATCAGTGAAAAAGTGATAATTCTCTACTTATTGTGCATAATTTATCAATTAAACTTTATAATAGGTATGTATACGACTTATACATAAATTTCGCTCCGTGGTTTCAGCATCCGCGGCAGGTCCTTGGAACGCATTCCACGCAGATACGAGAGTCCTACTGTATATACAAAGCAAGAGAAAACTCTTTGGTGTCAAGTTGTTTGAGTTCTGTGATTGTGAAACTGGCCTGGTATTGGATCTGATTGTATACACAGAAAGCAAAACATTGAAAGATACCAGGAAGTTATTGGGAATCTCAGGTGATGTGGTAAGAAAAATAATGGAACCATATTTTGGTAAGAGACATGTATTATATATGGATAACTAATACACAAGCCTTTTACTCAGTGATTTCCTGCATGTAAACATAACAGATGTGTGGTACAGTGTGTGGAACAAGTAAACATATGCCCAGGTTCAAGACAGACTGGTACCAATGAAGTGCAGGTGTTTCATGCAGATGACATCATGGCATTTCGGTGGCATGACAAACGTGATGTGATATTGCTAACATCAATTCACCAACATGAAATGAGACACTGGAAAGGTGAACACACACACCAATGAACCCATTCTGAGACCAGCTTGTCATAGATTACAAGCCAATATGCATCTGATGGATAAATTTGACATGCAGCCTGGGTTTACTGATTATATCTGCAAGAACAAAAAGACACAATACCATGACTGGAATAATACACAAATAACCCGCACATAGGAGAGGGGAGATTACAACAATGTTTCGGTCTGACTTGGACCATTTACAAAGTCACACTAACAGAAAAAAGTGAGGGAGCCAGTATAAATAGGCGAGAGGGACAAGGACAGGAATAAGAGAAGAAGAAAAGGTAGTAGTGGTGGTGGTAAGGCTGGTAGTTGAAGTAGTAGTAGAAAAAATATTGGTAGTAGAAAGTAAGGAAAGTAGTTTAGTGGCACAAGAGAGAGAAAGGGGAGTGAAGAGTGAAGGGAGGCAATAGTAAAGGTATTAGAGGAATGGAGGAGAAGACATGGTACAAGTAGAAGTGGGGTCAGTCTAAGGACAAGAAAAAGGAGTACTGCAGGAAAAGATGAGGAGGTAGGAAAAGGATGAAAAGAAAAGGATCAGGTTAAGTCATGAGTGTTCTGAAGTTTGGAGCATTTAACAATGTAATGAGAGAGGAAGGCATCAACAGGGACAAAGCCAGGCCTAAGATTCATACAAGGAAAGTTTTGTGTATAAGGGATGCTTCAACAAGATGGCGACTTTGAAAGCTAGAAGTAGGGTAGACAGTTTTAGCAGAGGACCAGTCAATAGGATGACTGTGATCTCTAACATGACAGAAAAGAACATTATTGGTGTCAGCAAGCCATTTCCTTTATACACAAATATCCCGCACATAGAAGAGAGGAGCTTACGACGACGTTTCGGTCCGACTTGGACCATTTACAAAGTCACACTAACAAAAAGAAGAGGAGGGAGTACTATATATAGAGGCCAGCAGACAGGGCCGGGAACAAGAAAGTGGTGGAGGAGTAATAGTGGCAGTAGTAGTGGTAGTGGAGTCAGTCAATTCTAGGAAAGAGGAGCACTGCAAGGGAGCTAGCGGCTCACATAGGGTAAGGACAAGAACACAAAGGGGGGAAAAATAAAGAAGGACAAATACAAGGCAAAAGAAAGAAAACCCAGAGGAGAAAAAGGAAAGAGGAAGAAAACCTCTGGGTTTTCTTTCTTTTGCCTTGTATTTGTCCTTCTTTATTTTTCCCCCTTTGTTTTCGTGTCCCTACCCTATGTGGGCCGCTAGCTCCCTTGCAGTGCTCCTCTTTCCTAGAATTGACTGACTCCACTACTACTACTTCTACCACTACTACTACCACTATTACTCCTCCACCACTTTCCTGTTTCCCCCCCCTGTCTGCTGGCCTCTATATATAGTACTCCCTCCTCTTCTTTTTGTTAGTGTGACTTTGTAAATGGTCCAAGTCGGACCGAAACATCATCATAAGCTCCTCTCTTCTATGTGTGGGATATTTGTGTATTGTTCCAGTGAGGTAATTGTGCCTTTTTTTGTTATTAAAATCCTTTATTCCTATACTAAATGCACTTGAAGCCAATTTAAGAAAAAGAGCTACAGTGTACAGTGATGTTGCACAAATGTTTTTTCTTTCTTGCTAATCTGACAGTATCTAAGCAAGAAATTCAGCAAGGTGTTGAACTGTTGATGGAAGCAAACCCTGAAACTTACTGATGAACTTCTGCATTTTCATTTGTATGTGAGACAAAGCCATAGGCCTACAGAAGAGCAGCCAGTCTCATACAGACCTTTATCAAATTATATACAATGAAAAAAATCAGATGACCTTCCCTAATGTGGAAGCAATCTTGTGGCTGTTTCTTAGCTTATGGTCACTACCTGCTCGGAGAGAGGTTTTTTCCAAGCCTCAAAAGAATTAAAAATGAATTAAGGGCCACAATGTCTCAAGAGAAGTTGTCAACACTGAGTATTCAGTGCATTGAAAGTGACACACTTAGACAAGCAAATTTTGATGAACTTTTGGATGATTTTGCTATGAGGAAGGCTAGAAAGAAAGCATTTTTACTCTTGGTGTATTTGATGATTGCAGTTTCTTTATTTCTTAATGTGTATTTTAAAAGCATATACAGTGGTACCTCAAGTTACGATATTTTTTCGTTCGAGAATGCTGTTCAAGTGCCATTACCAAACGAATTTATCCCCATAAGGAATAATGTAAAATAGACTAGTCCTTTTACACCCCCAAAATATACTTACAAAAGCATTTAAAAAAATAAACTTGCATAAAAGGGCGATTTTGGGGACCATCGTAACTCGGGGTACCACTGTACATAGTATTTTAAAGAGTATAGAAGTAAACTTACAATTTCATTTTTCTAAAAATTCTTGCTTATTCCACAAAATGTTTACAAAAGTTTGGCTATTGCAATGGTTTTTCAGTGTTAATTTTAACATTTATGCTTTTTTTCAATCACTACGGTATTTAACAATAACATCTTATGTCCTTTAGAGGAGGAATTGTGAATTGTAGAATTTTAACCCTTTCAGGGTAATATACATTTACAAATGCACGGATAGTGTTTATACATTATTACAATATTGCATAAGAGTAATTCATCTATTTTTTGGTGTGAATAAAAATTCTTTATGTAAATCAAAATCAAATGGAATTCATCTGTAAGCCTAGAAACGTAACTAATAAACAGAGGAAATGTTATTTTAGTGCCAGGAATGCCTGCATTGTTTATTCTGGACGCTGTTTTGAAATTGGAATATTTTGAACTTTGTGTGAAATTGGCGAAATTACCAATTTCTGATCACTTTGTTGGCTACTTGAAAAAGTTGATTGGGCAGTTTCTTGTGCTCAATCAATAAAATAGAAGTAATACTAACGAAATAGCTAAGAATTTGGTCAACTGGAATAATGTAATTGGCCTAAAATAGAGTCAAAGTGGGGAAAATCGCCGAAATGTAAATATCGCTGACACAGTCAAATTTGCGATAGTGTAATTCGTCAGTTTTCCACCAAATTTCATACTTTTTGTTTTATTACCTTTAGAAAAAGATTCTCTACCATTTCAAAAGAAAAAAGAAAAAAAAAAAATTTTTGTAAATTCTTGGACCCTGTGGACAATGCATAGATCTATGGCTTGGACCCTGAAAGGGTTAAACACCCATCATCATCCTTGGCTTCACTGAATTTTGTTTAAAACACTCTTCCATCTTCCTCTAGTCATGAGGGTGGGGGTTTGGGAGGGGCCTCACAAGTGGAATAGCCTAGGGCCTGTCTTCATCTACATCTGGCACTGGTTTGGTGGTATATTATTATCATGATAGGCTGGTGGTATAATGGTTATCATAACAGGCTGGTGGCATAATGGTTATCATACCTGGCTGCTGATGGTACAATAGTTATCATACCAGGCTAGTGGTACAATGAGCTCCAAGTTTAGGGATACTGTATGGGATAATGTTAGTTTCAAATTCAGTTTAGGTTAGTTTTAGAATATAGCCATATATTCAGTGGCTTGTCCATAAATATAAAACAATGATTCATACACAGTAAACACTGTATGTATTTACCCAGGTCAAGGATGATGATGTTGCACATATAACAGAAGGTGTTCATGCAGGAATACTTGGTGGGCCTGGCACTGAGTGCCAACTTTATAAAATAAAGATAAAATATTACATTTACATTTAACATGCATCTATCCAGCATTATGTATATTAATTATATTAAATCCTCTGACATATGAAACATTTGCACAGAGCAATAATTTTTGTAATACTTTATTAATATATTGCAAAGTTCTAGGTTGTATTGATATTTGCGCAGGTAGGAGGCCGAATAATTTTGGATTATGCCGGGAGCAATGGGCTAGTAACCCCTTCTCCTGTACAAATCTACTAAAAAAGAGAAGAAGAAAAACTTTATAAAACTGGGTTGTCTGAATGTGCGTGGATGTAGTGCGGATGATAAGAAAGAGATGATTGCCGATGTTATGAATGAAAAGAAGTTGGATGTCCTGGCCCTAAGCGAAACAAAGCTGAAGGGGGTAGGCGAGTTTCAGTGGGGAGAAATAAATGGGATTAAGTCAGGAGTATCTGAGAGAGTTAGAGCTAAGGAAGGGGTAGCAATAATGTTGAAGGATCAGTTATTGAAGGAAAAGAGGGAATATGAATGTGTAAATTCAAGGATTATGTGGATTAAAATAAGGGTCGGATGCGAAAAGTGGGTCATAATAAGCGTGTATGCACCTGGAGAAGAGAAGAGTGTAGAGGAGAGAGAGAGATTTTGGGAGATGTTAAGCGAATGTATAGGAACTTTTGAACCAAATGAGAGTAATTGTGGTAGGGGACCTAAATGCTAAAGTGGGAGAAACATGCAGAGAGGGTATAGTAGGTAAGTTTGGGGTGCCAGGTGTAAATAATAATGGGAGCCCTTTGATTGAACTTTGTATAGAAAGGGGTTTAGTTATAGGTAATACATATTTTAAGAAAAAGAGGATAAATAAGTATACAAGATATGATGTAGGGCGTAATGACAGTGGTTTGTTGGACTATGTATTGGTGGATAAAAGACTGTTGAGTAGACTTCAGGATGTACATGTTTATAGAGGGGCCACAGATATATCAGATCACTTTTTAGTTATAGCTACAGTGGGAGTAAAAGGTAGATGGGATACAAGGAAAATAGAATCAGTAAGTAAGAGAGAGGTGAAGGTTTATAAACTAAAAGAGGAGGCAGTTAGGGTAAGATATAAACAACTATTGGAGGATAGATGGGCTAGTGAGAGTGTAGGCAATGGGGTCGAAGATGTATGGGGTAGATTTAAAAATGTAGTGCTAGTGTGTTCAGCAGAAGTTTGTGGTTACAGACGAGTGTGTGCGGGAGGAAAGAGGAGCGATTGGTGGAATGATGATGTAAAGAGAGTAGTAAGGGAGAAAAAGTTAGCATATGAGAGGTTTTTACAAAGTAGAAGTGATGCAAGGAGGGAAGAGTATATGGAGAGAAAAAGAGAGGTTAAAAGAGTGGTGAAGCAATGTAAAAGAGAGCAGATGAGAGAGTGGGTGAGATGTTATCAGCAAATTTTGTTGAAAATAAGAAAAAGTTTTGGAATGAGATTAATAAGTTGAGGAAGCCTAGAGAACAAATGGATTTGACAGTTAAAAATGGGAGAGGAGAGTTATTAAATGGAGAGTTAGAGGTATCGGGAAGATGGAGAGAATATTTTGAGGAGTTGTTAAATGTTGATGAAGACAGGGAAGCTGTGATTTCGTGTGTAGGGCAAGGAGGAATAACATCTTGTAGGAGTGTGGAAGAGCCAGTTGTCGGTGTAGGGAAGTTCGTGAGGCAGTGGGTAGAATGAAAGGGGTAAGGCAGCTGGGATTGATGGGATAAAGATAGAAATGTTAAAAGCAGGTGGGGATATAGTTTTGGAGTGGTTGGTGCTATTATTTAATAAATGTATGGAAGAGGGTAAGGTACCTAGGGATTGGCAGAGAGCGTGTATTGTTCCTTTGTATAAAGACAAAGGGGACAAAAGAGAGTGCAAAAATTTTAGGGGAATAAGTCTGTTGAGTGTACCTGGTAAAGTGTATGGTAGAGTTATTATTGAAAGAATTAAGAGTAAGACAGAAAGCAGGATAGCAGATGAACAAGGGGGCTTTAGGAAAGGTAGGGGGTGTGTAGACCAAGTGTTTACAGTGAAACATATAGGTGAACAGTATTTGGATAAGGGTAAAGATGTTTTTGTGGCATTTATGGATTTGGAAAAGGCGTATGATAGGGTAGATAGGGGGCAATGTGGCAGATGTTGCAGGTGTATGGAATAGGAGGAAGGTTACTGAAAGCAGTGAAGAGTTTTTATGAGGCTAGTGAGGCTCAGGTTAGAGTGTGTAGGAGGGAAGGGACTATTTCCAGTAAAAGTGGGCCTTAGACAAGGATGTGTGATGTCACCGTGGTTGTTCAATATATTTATAGATGGGGTTGTAAGAGAAGTGAATGCGAGGGTCTTGGCAAGAGGTGTTGGGCTAAAAGATAAAGAAGCAAATACAAAGTGGAGTTGCCACAGTTGCTTTTTGCTGATGACACTGTGCTTTTGGGAGATTCTGAAGAGAAGTTGCAGAGGTTGGTGGATGAATTTGGTAGGGTGTGTAAAAGAAGAAAATTGAAAGTGAATATAGGAAAGAGTAAGGTGATGAGGATAACAAAAAGAATAGGTGACGAAAGATTGGATATCAGATTGGAGGGAGAGAGTATGGAGGAGGTGAATGTATTCAGATATTTGGGAGTGGACATGTCGCAGGATGGGTCTATGAAGGATGAGGTGAATCATAGAATTGATGAGGGAAAAGGGTGAGTGGAGCACTTCGGAGTCTGTGGTGACAAAGAACCTTGTCCATGGAAGTAAAGAGGGGAATGTATGAGAGTATAGTTATACCAACGCTCTTATATGGGTGTGAAGCATGGGTGATGAATGTTACAACGAGGAGAAGGCTGGAGGCAGTGGAGATGCCATGTCTGAGGTCAATGTGTGGTGTGAATATAATGCAGAGAATTCGGAGTTTGGAAATTAGGAGGAGGTGCGGGATTACCAAAACGATTGTCCAGAGAGCTGAGGAGGGGTTGTTGAGGTGGTTTGGACATGTAGAGAGAATGGAACGAGACAGAGTGACTTCGAGAGTGTATAAATCTGTAGTGGAGGGAAGGCGGGGTAGGGGTCGGCCTAGGAAAGGTTGGAGGGAGGGGGTAAAGGAAGTTTTGTGTGCGAGGGGCTTGGACTTCCAGCAAGCATGTGTGAGCGTATTTGATAGGAGTGAATGGAGGCATATGGTTTTTAATACTTGACGTGCTGTTGGAGTGTGAGCAAAGTAACATTTATGAAGGGATTCAGGAAACGGCAGGCCGGACTTGAGTTCTGGAGATGGGAAGTACAGTGCCGGCACTCTGAAGGAGGGGTGTTAATGTTGCAGTTTTATAACTGTAGTGTAAAGCACCCCTCTGGCAAGACAGTGATGGAGTGAATGATGATGAAAGTTTTTCTTTTTCGGGCCACCCTGCCTTGGTGGGAATCGGCCGATGTGTTAATAAAAAAAAAAATAAGTATATTAATAGTGTTCTGTTCTTTAATTGTGCTAAGGCACCCCTTCACTGGGTATATTCTTTATTTTCTCCCATATCGCTATTTTCAGTAAGTCATTCTACACAGCAAAACTTGATACACTTCCACGCATATGACCTTTTTCTATTCTTTTCTTACTTCAATAGCCATTCAAACATTTTTCAATCACTACTCAAAATATTCTTTCATTTAACTTAATTTGCATCTGTTAATTAAATATTTGGGGATCATCACCTCTGTGGTATGGTCTCTCACAAGTCTCCTAAATTGGAAGGGAAATACAGTATTACAGAACTAAGAAATACGCGAAGAAGAAAAGTGTATCCTGAATGTAAGTAGAAATTTCTAGGTTATACCTGTTATTTTACAAGTTGATGAGACAGAAGGAAAAAAAAATAGAAGTCCTGCCAGAGTGAAAAATGTTAAACAGATTTTGCATTTCCCATTTGTATGACAGGATGGTTAGTTGCTGTCTGCCACCCTACTGCTACATTACTCCCTTTCACTCTTTTTCACATCTGACTTGCAATGACTTTCTAAAACTGTATAAATTCATGTCCAGTTCTAGAATATTCAGACTGCACTCAAACAGAAAAATTACTTTGTGTTGAATATAGTAGCTAAGTTGGGTATAAACAAAATATAAAAAAAAAAAAGTTATAGAGAGAACCAAATTCGTGCAAGATATCCTTGAATATAGCCCATCCTTGAGGTCTCATTGTAATACAACCTATGAAAACTGTACAAAATTAATTTTTATACAGCTCTTTAATACCTAAAAGTGTGTAGTACAATATGATTATGTACACACATAGAGGGGCTAAGTGCAATCAGAAAGGAGCATACTGGTGCAGTACATAAATGTATTAACATTCAAGATAAGGCTGTACTGTTTGAATTACTTACTCCCACACTAATGATAAAATGAAAAGACAAGTGGGTAAAATTTAATCAGGTTATATATACTAAAAATAAAGATATAATATAGAAGTAGATAAAGAATAAAGGTCACAATACTGTTGAAGAAATAATTCACAAATAACCAACATTTTGGAGAGGAAACTTTAAACGTTTTGGTCTATCCCAGAACAATATCAAACATAGTTTAGTTTTCTCTCCAACGTAAGTTATTAGAAACAAATTTTCAGTCTACTCCAAATTTACAGACACTAAGCCAATGATTGAAGCTTTAAACCCTTGCGAGTCATCCAGCATGAAAAAACTATTGAGGCTCGATTCTCCATCCACTATCACGCTGCTGGTAATCCCTATTTCATCAAAGTCTTCAAACTCATGCACAAAGCTTAGGGTAACCTTTCACACTATCATCAAGAAATGACCATAAAACAAAACCAGGCTGTTTCATTTTAGAAAGAATGTCATGAGCTAAATAAAGGGCTGAAAATTAGCAAATGACAGTGATAAAATAAATATGTATTTAAGAAAATAAACATGCTAAATGATTTTAGAAATAAATTTACCCATCACTTTTAAAGAAGCAGAAAATCCTGTTTGACCCACAGGATTGAAAGCTTTGCATGAATAAGTCCCAGAGTGCTCAGAGTTGGAACTTGGAATAATCAGCATGCTCATCCTTGAGGAAACTGAATTTATCATAAACTTGGAGGATGAAACAAGAGGAATGTCATCCTTATACCACTGTAGTGTTATTGGGTCATTTCCTGACATGATTGTGCAAGGAACTTGAAGTGGCTGCCCTTCTTTTACTTCAGTAGGAAAACTGAATGGCAGAATTTCTGGGCGCTCTGTGCAAATAAAATATTTTTTTTTTATTTTTTTGTGAAACAAATGATGGAAATGAATTATAACCCCTTCATCATCTCCCATGTAGATATACATTATTCTTCCACATAGATATACATTATTCTCTTTTGTATATACGTATATGTTACTCTCCCATGTAAATACATGTTATTCTCTCACATAGATATATGTTACTCAACAGTTACCCAAACTAGTGCCAAACAACACACTCCCCTACTCTTCAAAACATTAAGCTTATTTAATATACATAATATTCTTTCATACTGTTGAGTATACTGTTTATACAGGACAATAAATTCTAATATAAACCCAGCTCTGAAACTTTTCCTTGACAGCTGCAACAGAACTAACAGGCATAACACAAGACACAAAAATATCTCGTATTCCCCAGGTACAACTCAACCTGTGTAAAAACTCATTGCACATAAAATGCCCTAAAATTTGGAACTCCCTGTTTGAAAATTCTAAAGGTCTCCTATCTGCCAACTGCTCTAAAGCTATTGTTAAAAAGCACCTCATTACCTAAATGTGATCTTGACAGCAATATGTCAAACAAAACCTGAACCCTGCTGTTTTCATCCAATTCTGTCCCTGTTTTTTCTCCAGCCTTTCTTAAACTCCCATATATTATTAGAAGCATGTATGTACTATCTTATCATATTTGTATTGTATTTAACTAACTAGTACCATTCACTCTGCTAAATTTAACAATTATAACTTCTTACTGCAATTTTTCTGATGAATTAACAGAGTATTTTTAAGTATAGTAGTATAGACAAAGTTTTGCCTGAGATGCTATGCATTCTTTGGGCCTTTAGTTTATTATACAGTGGACCCCCGGTGTTCGTGATGCTCCAAACTCGAACAATTATGTAAGTGTATTTTTGTAAGTGCTTTTGTAAGTGTATTTTTAGGGGTCTAAAAGGACTAGTCTAATTTACATTATTCCTTATGGAAATAAATTCGTTTGGTAATGGCACTTGAACAGCATTCTGGAACGAAAAAATTATGAACACCGGGGGTCCACTGTATATTGTATTATATATCCTGTGTAGTAATGCTGAAATTCAGATTAGTATCTTCATTTGTATTTGATCAACATTAATAACTTCCACAAATGTTATAGCAAATTATTAAAACTGCAAACAAATTGTTCTTGACATAGTTCTATGTGACAGACAGCGAAAGGGTTAATGAGCATCATGTAATACTTTTTATAATAATGAAAACGTGCAAAACCGTAGCTCGATCGCTAGTGCACTCAGCTCTCGCTCTGAGGTCCAGAGATCGAATCTCCTCTGGTATGGCTGGAAAACATTAGGGACGTGTTTCCATAAGACATCTGCTGTCCCTGTCCCTGTTCACCCATCAATTTAAAATGGGTACCTGGGTGTTAGTCGACTAGTGTGAGTCGCATCCTGGGACAAAACTGACTTAATTTGCCCGAAATGCTCTTCATAACAAGGGGCTTTCTATATAGTAGTAGTACAGTATGTCATTGATGTCAGCTAGGCCTGTATACCATGTACATGTACTTGCAGTAAATAAAGATATTATTTATTTATTTACATGGATCATTTAGCTCTTTAAATAAAATTAACCAACCAACTATAACAAGAATTTTATGAATAGGGGGAGACACAAGTGTAGAGTAGTACTTTTAAAATTTGACTAATTTTAGAGATACTGTATTTTCAGCCATATTAATTACAGTACTTATTTCCATATCCATAGTTACTCAATATGCAGTATAGAGCTGTCAATATTTGCCCTAAAGGAAACAAAATTATAGATGACTGGTAAATGTATGACAAAAGGCAGCCAATAAGCATCTCCATTAGCATAGAAATTGAACATAAAAAAAAACATGAAATTAAAAAGTAGGTACACACTGTGTTCCCACACACTTTCCTCCTAAACCTTCCCTCATTTTCATCACTGTTTGAAACTGTTCTTTTTTTTTTTTCCTGCTATTTAAAACTGGACACTGAAACTAAGAAGGCCTTTAAGCATTCATAAAAGCAGAAAGACTATACAAGACTAGGAACAAAACACTGAAAACTGAATTCTTTGCTCTTTAATATCCATAAATTTCCAAAATGCATGGGAATATGTATAGAATGCTTACAAATTTTAATATATTAATTATACAAAGTAGAGCTAATATCACTAGAGAAAAAGAAAAATATGTATTCTTTAAGCTTACACCATCAAACTGTTTACGTTGACTAGAAAGAAAAAATGAGCATTTTTCTTCATTTCTGACAAATATATTATCTGATCTAACCTTGCTCTATCCAGTTTAGTACAGCAGTTATGTAACAGATCCGTGGGCCAAGGAGTCAGTGGCAGATTTTAAGGGATTCACAGCAGGCTATGAAAAGTTAGAAAATTTGCAAGAATTTTCTTTAACACACCTGTTATCTCCCACCAAAGTACAATGACCTAAAAAAGAGGAAACACATTCACCACCATTCATTCAATAGCTGTCTTGCCAGAACTATGCAAGCATCACAATTCAAGTGATCCTCTGAATTGCAACATCTGCACCCCTCCTTCAGAGTGCAGGCACTGTACAGTGGTCCCTCGGTTTTCGTGCATCTCCAAACTCGAACATTTATGTAAGTGTATTTTCGTAAGTGCTGTTGCAAGTGTACAGTGGTACCTCGACTTACGATATTTTTTCATTCCAGAATGCTGTTCAAGTGCCATTACCAAACGAATTTATCCCCATAAGGAATGATGTAAAATAGACTAGTCCTTTTAGACCCCCAAAATTACACTTACAAAATCTTTTAAAAAAATAAACTTACATAAAAGGGTGAGTTTGGGGACCATCGTAAGTCGAGGTACCACTGTATTTTTGGGGGTCTGAAATAGACTAACCTACGTGACATTATTTCTTAAGGAAGTAAATTCGTTCGGTAATGGCACTTAAGCAGCATTCTGGAACGAATTTTCGGCGAAAACCGAGGGACCACTGTACTTCCCACTACCAGGACTCAACTCTAGCTAACCAATTTCCTTGAATCCCTTTATTACCTTGAGTTGCTTCCAGAGGTCACTGTCCCAATGGCTCGGTCTTAGACCATGCATCCTGGTTGCTGACCAGATCAATCAAGCTTACCTTACCTTTGATATACCTTTGAAGAGCTTCGAGAGTTTCACTAATCTCGGAGCCCGGCCATGGGCCAGGCTCGTCTGGTGCTTGCCTAGTCAACCAGGTTGTTGCTGTTGGAGGCCCGCTGCCCCACATATCCATCACAGTCTGGTTGATCTGGCAACTGGTGAAGATACTTGTCCAGTTTCCTCTTGAAGGCTTCTACACTTGTTCCAGCCATGTTTCTGATATCTTCTGGTAAGATGTTGAATAGTCTGGGACCCCGGATGTTGATACAGTGTTCCCTTTTATCCCCACCGCACCCCTGCTCCTCATTGGGTTTATTTTACACTTCCTCCCATATCTCTCACTCCACTATGTTGTTATAGCAGTGTGCAGATTTGGGACTAGGCCCTCGAGTACTTTTCAGGCATATATTACCATGTACGTATCTCTCTCTCCTCTGTTCCAATGGGTACATGTTCAATACTTGAAGGCGTTCCCAGTAATTTAGGTGCTTTACTGGCTCAATGTGAGCCGTAAACGATCTCTGTATTTGTTCCAGATCTGATATTTTCCCTGCTTTGAATGGGGCCGTCAACACTGAGCAATATTCTAAATGAAGGAACACTAGCAATTTGAAGAGTGTCCCCATCAGCAGCTGTTCGTGCCTGCTGCATAGAGTCCAAGGCATGCATCACAACCCAGCAGATCAGGAACTGTTTTGAGGAATATCTGTCAAGTTCCTCCTTGAATACAGCTAGGGGTTGGTTAGTAATCCCCCTTACGCATGAAGGGAGGGTGTTGAAGAGTCGTCATCCCTTAACACTTATAGAGCTCTCTCTGTGTACTCGCTGCTCCTCTGCTTATCATTGGAGGTATCCTGCACTGTCTGCCAAGCCTCTTTTGTTCATGTAGTAATTTCAGTGTGCAGGTTTTGGACCAATTCCTCCAGTATCTTCCAGGTATAGATTATGATATACAGTGGACTCCCGAGTTACGAACACCCCAGAAATCGTACAATTATGTAAGTATAACCTAGGTAGTAGGTTGGTAGACAGCAACCGCCCAGGGAGGTACTACCGTCCTGCCAAGTGAGTGTAAAACGAAAGCCTGTAATTGTTTTACATGATGGTAGGATTGCTGGTGTCTTTTTTCTGTCTCATAAACATGCAAGATTTCAGGTACATCTTGCTACTTCTACTTACACTTAGGTCACACTACACATTCATGTACAAGCATATATATACACACCCCTCTGGGTTTTCTTCTATTTTCTTACTAGTTCTTGTTCTTATTTCCTCTTATCTCCATGGGGAAGTGGAACAGAATTCTTCCTCCGTAAGCCATGCGTGTCGTAAGAGGCGACTAAAATGCCGGGAGCAAGGGGCTAGTAACCCCTTCTCCTGTATATATTACTAAATGTAAAAGGAAAAACTTTCGTTTTTCCTTTTGGGCCACCCCGCTTCGGTGGGAAACGGTCGACGTGTTGAAAGAAGAAGATGTAAGTATAATATTGTAAGTGCTTTTGTAAGTGTATTTTTGGGGGTCTGAAATGGACTAACCTACTTGACATTATTTCTTAAGGGAGTAAATTCGTTCGGTAATGGCACTTGAGCAGGCTTCTGGAATGAATTTTGTTCGTTACTCGGGGTCCACTGTATGTATCTTTCTCACCTTTGTTGTAAGGAGTATAGTCATAGGGACTTCAAGTGTTCCAAGTCAGTTAGGTGCTTGACTTGACTGAGCTTCTACAAGCTGTGAAGGTTCTTTGTACATTTTCCAGCTCAGTAATTTTACCTGCCTTGAAGAGGGCTATTAGTACACAGCTTACAGAGAACACATGAAATGAAAAGCATCATCACTGGCTTGGCCATTTACTGCTCCAAGACTCTCTGTGCCATTAAAGGTATAGACAAGACCTCATTACTGGTTATTTTGAGGTCAAACCAGTCAACATGGATGACAGAAATTACTTATTGACTGGTTTAAGCATCATTTTATTCCAGATGTCATGTCTTACCTGCATAGCAAGAACCTAGTATTCAAGGTTCTCTTCACTCTTGATAATTCCATTAATCATCCAGAACTTTTAGTGGATGTACATCCACATGTAAAAGTTGTTAATACCACCAAATACACCTTTAATACAACCACTGGAGCGTGAGATTATTAAGACATTTAAATGCAATTACAAACAAAAGGTGATGAGGAAAGTTGTTGCAACAATGGACACTGACTCAGACTTTGCAATACCAGACTTTTTTACCTAAATTTAACCCTTTCATTGTCCATCACATAGAACTACATCACTGAGGCCGGGGGTCCCTCACGTAGTTCTATGTCATGAGCTCAGCTCACTCAGATAAGAAGTGAGCAATAAATTTTGGCCTAGATATGAAAGAGTGGGTCTCTGCAGTGACTGTGCACAGTATTAAAAAATCCTGCCCCAAGTGGTGCATGAGAAAAACAAAACTGTGACCATGTGTATGGTTTAAATTAGTGACTCTGATGTGTTTTCTCAGATGGTTTTTATACAGTAAATCTTCTATTTTTTTGTGAATAAAAATTCAAAATGGAAAGCAAGAGTAATATAAGAGGGGCATGGAGACGTGACTAATAAACAGAGAAAATGTTATTTTAGTGCCAGAAACGTCTGCATTGTTTATTCTGGACCGTATTTTGAAATTGGCAGCTTTTGAAATTTGTGTGAAATTGGCCAAATTGCCAATTTCTAACAACTTTATTGCATAGTTGAAATAGGCAAATGGGCGGTTTCTTGTACTCAATTGATGGCACAAATGGAGTTCTAGCGAAATAACTATGAGTTTGGTCAACTGGAAAAATGGAATTGGCCAAAAATAGGGCTCACAGTGGGTGAAATCACCGATGCATAAATATCACCAAGACCGCTAACTTTGCAAGAGCGTAATTCCATAAGTTTTTCATCAAATTTCGTACTTTTGATGTAATTACCATCGGGAAAAGATTCTCTATCATTTCAAAAGAATTTTTTTTTTTTTTTTTTTTTTAAATTTTTCAAGACTGAGAGTAAGTTTGTGAGCAGGGGTCTCAACAGTGAAAGGGTTAACAGTCAATTGTATACACATTTTATCTAAGTTTTTATACACAAAAACAATTAAGGGGGCCTACTGTGGTTTTAAAGAGTTCTTCAAAAGAGGATATAGAGTGAAACATTTTGAGAAAAACTGGTTTAGTGAAATTTATGAGACAAACTATTTCAACTGGTAATTTAGCAGAGCCAACTTTCGTTAGGGTTATAGTATATTAATACAAGAATAATAGTTATTTCAATTATATGAAAAGGTAAATGATTAAGGTTGGGATATATGTGCAGTCAAGAACATTACCAATAAAAACTCATGCAAACCAACAAATCAATAACTCAGTGTTTCCAGTGAATAACCATTTACCCTTAACATTTAACTCTGCAGAAAGTTGTGCACTGCCAGCAGAGTTGGAAGCTCGACACATATACGTTCCACTGTGTCTTTCATTTACACTTCTTAATAAAAGAATAGATAATTTTGAATCCATATTATTTACTAAAAAGTCTGATGATGAGTGGAGTGACAAGTTGTCTTTATACCAGTAAATAGTGATGGGTTCATCACCAGTTGTCACAGCACATGAAATTTGAATAAGTTGTCCTTCTTCTACCTCTCCAGGAAAGATGAATGGCAAAATATCCGGTTTCGCTGATGGAAAATAAATTACGAAATATTTTTAGAATATAATTTTTTTGATACTTTACGATGATAGCTAAAGGGCTGGTGGATAAAAAATAAACTAAATTCTAAACTCAACACGTATATAAAGCCCAATACACACAATACATGCATGTGTTCTACATTTAAATTATATTTTTATATTTGTGATCACTTTTTATTCGGTCCTCTATTTACACTGCTAATATCCAGATTTATGGAAAATGACGCAAAACTTATACCCTTCACTTTAAGCTCTGCAGAAAATTCCATCCTGCCAACAGGATTCATAGCAACACAAGTGTATGTTCCTCTATGTTGGTCATTCACTTTCCTCAGACGCAGAAGACTGAGCTGAGTGTCTACATCGTTGATAACATAATCTGATGATGATATAAGTAGTCTGCCATCCTTATACCACTGTAAGCTAATAGGTTCATCTCCCTTAATGATGGCACATGACACCTGAACCAACTGGCCTGCTTCCACATCTTGACGAAAGGTGAAGGGCAGAATGCGAGGGGCCACTGATAGATATAGAATAGATTATTAGATAAATGTGTTAAAATTGTATTCTGATTCCCAGACCAGAACAGAGTTGTGGTAAAATTAAGTTAAATTAACAAAAATCTTAATCATGCAAATACACCAAGCAAATAGCAGTGATTTATGAGAATTCTACAAGTTACCCTTGACATTGAGGACAGCAGATGATTTGGCAGTACCAGCAGAATTAATAGCAAGACAGGTGTACACACCACTGTGCTCAGCATCAACACTGCTCAACAACAGGAGGGACAACTTTGAGGCAACATTGTTTATCATGAACTTGGATGATGATACAAGTGGCCCTCCATCTTTGTACCACTGGAGGGTCATGGGGGCATCACCTCTGCTCACAGCACATGAAACTTGAACTAATTGCTCTGCCTCAACTTCTTCAGGAAATGCGAAAGGTAGAATTTGGGGTTCCACTGGCAGACAAAATTAAACAAAATTATCCGTGTGGATAAATTATGGGTAAAATAACCAAGTAAAAATCAAAAAGTAAAAGAAAAAAAAGGGACATGCATATGCAAACTATGTAAATTACTGTACAGTATCCATATACCCTTGACTCTCAAACTGGCAGATGATTCAGCTGTTCCAATGGGATTGAAAGCCAGACAAGAATAGGATCCAGTGTGGTTTGCATTGGCACTACTCAGCAAGAGTATTGATAACTTTGGTGCAACATTATTAATCAAGAAGTTTGAGGAGGATACCAGAGGTACACCATCCTTGTACCACTGTAAGGCGAGTGGGTTATCACCTTTCGTTACAGCACAAGATACCTGTATTAGCTGTCCCTCTTCTACTTCATCAGGAAAAGCAAAAGGCAGGATTTGTGGTTCAACTGCAGAAAATAATTTAAAAAAAGTAGAGTGTATACTAAAATTCTTCAACAGAATGAATATAGTTGAATGCATTTTGTTCAAAAACGTTTTGAAAGGATACTATAAAATGCCAAGAAAAATCGAAAGTCCCATTTTACGCAAAGGTGTCTGAATGTATGCAAAGTACAGTGGTCCCTCGGTTTTCGTGCATCTCCAAACTCGAACATTTATGTAAGTGTATTTTCGTAAGTGCTGTTGCAAGTGTATTTTTGGGGGTCTGAAATAGACTAACCTACGTGACATTATTTCTTAAGGAAGTAAATTCGTTCGGTAATGGCACTTGAGCAGCATTCTGGAACGAATTTTCGGCGAAAACCGAGGGAGCACTGTATAAAAGGAGTGACCATGAACTGCAAAATTTTATTTTTATTTTATTTTATATTATAGTGTATGTACAGAACTGGACTAATTGTGCTAAATAAATTAATGTCCGTAAAGTATTATGAGGACACGCAGTGTAGTTATATAGGTCTATGAAAATAATTTGAGTTCATATATGAATTAATGATAAGGGTAGACAGACTTAGGTTAGATTACTTAAGTACAAAAGATTCAGTTAATGTTGGCTTAGTTTTTTATAAAATTGTCATTAGGTTTCTTTGAATGTACATTATTACACTCTTTGTTTTTAACACATTGGCTATTCTAAATTAAGATGAGATGACCTTAAAATATAATACTTTTGCCTTCACTTGTTTTATAGCCGTCTTCCCAGAAAAATACAAACACAATCCAAGGGTGACCCACTTAACTGCAGTATTCCAACATGACTCAAGAAATGCAGGCACTGTACCTCCAAAACTAAAGATCAACTGGCTATCCTGATCATTTTCATTGATATTACTATATTTACACTTCAACAACACACAAAATCTCAAACACCTCAAATACTTCTTAATACCACCTTCATACCTTCCTTGAAACCCCTTCTAAGAAATCCCCCTATAGCATCATCCATCCATCCCTGATTTATACACCATAATCAACCTAAAGTCTTTCTGCCCAAACCATCTCAACACTCCCTCTTCTATGTGAATTATACCTTTCATAACACACCAATTGGGAATTTCTTAATTCTATATTCTCTGTATTATATTCAAACCAAACAATTATCTCAGATGTGACATTTTAACTGCCGCCAACTTCCCTTTATTTCTGCAACATTCAAAGACTATGCTTCACAAAAGTATAAAATAATTAACTTTACTATACAATACTCTGATACATTTCCCTTCTAGTATCAACAAAATTTTGTTTTTAAACATTTATTAAATAAAAAAATATTTGTTGTCACTCTGACATTTTTTACTTCAACATCCATCTCCTGCCAAGGAAGGAAGACCCAAAGAAGAAAACACATTCACCAACATACATTCATCTGTTGTCTTTTCATAAGTGAGATGACATCACAAACCAAACTACCCTCCAATGCAACATCCTTACCCCTTCTTCAAGGTGTAAGAAGTGCCCTTCCCACCTCCAGGGCTAAGGTTTGGCTAACTGGTTTCCCCTGAATCCCTTCATAGAACTTGTGCTGCTCACATTTCAACAGTATGTCCATTAAAAACCACTTTTCCCATTCCCTCCTATCTAACATGCTCACACAAGCCTGCTGGATGCTAAAGTCCCTAAAATTCAAAGCCACTTTTATCCCCTCTCTCCAAGCATTGCTGGGATTATTCTACCCTTCTAATTTCCACACCAGATTTATACACCCTTCTCATCATCCTATCCCTTTCCATGCCCAAACCACCTCAACAACCCCTTCTTGGCCCTCTGAATTATACCCTTGGTAACCCCACATAGTCTTTCAATTTCTATGCTCTGAATTGTCTGCATGATTTTCACACCAGACATTGGTTTCAAACATGTCATCTTCACTTCCTCTAGCCTCCATTTCACTGCAACATTCAAAACCCATGCCTCACACCCATATAAAAGTACTGGTACCATTATACTCACATACCTTCCCTTTTTTGCCTCCAAATATATTTTTTTTTCCACAGATACTTCAACACACCACCCACCTTATTCACCCTCATCCATTCTATGGTTCACTTTGTTTTTCACAGACCCATTCACTGACATGCCCACTCTCAAATATCTAAATGCATCAACTTCCACAATACTCCCTCCCTCCCTCCAAGATTATATTCAATCTATCATTGCCTAAACTTTATTACCCTTGTCACCTTGCTCTTTTCTATATTCACTTTTAATTTCTTTTCTTTACATGCACACCCAAATTTTTCAACCAACCTTTGCAATTTCTCTTTAGATTTTTCCCTAAATAACTGTATATTATCAGCAAGGTACCACTACAATAACTCCCACTTTATATCAGATCTAATACAGTGGAACCTAGGTTTTCATTTTTAATTCGTTCCAGAGAGTCTGACGAAAACCAAATTTGAAGAAAACTAAAGCAATATTTTCCATAAGAAATAATGTAAATCCAATTAATCCATTCTAGACACCCAAAAATATTAATAAAAAATACATTTTAGAGAGAATAACTACGTATAGTTTTACATACAGAAAACAATGAGAAATAAATATAAAGCACTAATTTTAATGGATAAATGAACGTTTTAAATCAGTTTTACCTTTATTGAAGACTCTTGTTGGCGTATGGAAGATGGCGAGGAGGGGAGAGGAAGAAGAGGTTATCTCTACCACCATCACTACCACCCTCTACCACAATCACTACCACCCTCTACCACCATCACTACCACCCTCTACCACCATCACTACCACCCTCTACCACCATCACTACCACCCTCTACCACCATCACTACCACCCTCTACCACCATCACTACCACCCTCTACCACCATCACTACCACCCTCTACCACCATCACTACCACCCTCTACCACCATCACTACCACCCTCTACCACCATCACTACCACCCTCTACCACCATCACTACCACCCTCTACCACCATCACTACCATCCTCTACCACCATCACTACCACCCTCTACCACCATCACTACCACCCTCTACCACCATCACTACCACCCTCTACCACCATCACTACCACCCTCTACCACCATCACTACCACCCTCTACCACCATCACTACCACCCTCTACCACAATCACTACCACCCTCTACCACAATCACTACCACCCTCTACCACAATCACTACCACCCTCTACCACAATCACTACCACCATCACTACCACCCTCCACCATCACTACCACCCTCTACCATCATCACTACCACCCTCTACCACCATCACTACCACCTTCTACCACCATCACTACCACCCTCCACCAACATCACTACCACCCTCCACCAACATCACTACCACCCTCCACCAACATCACTACCACCCTCCACCAACATCACTACCACCCTCCACCACCATCACAATCACCCTCTAAAACCAACAAAGTCAGACTGACTCAGAATGCGTGTGTGGGATGCTTTGTATGGGCGCGGGCAGGTGGACACGTTCGGTACGGTGGACAAAAACAAAGGTGACGAACGAAAACTGGGACATTATTTTGATGAAAAAAGTCATCGAAAACCAAATTCGACGAAAACCAGGGCAAATGAAAACCAAGGTTCCACTGTATCTTTCAATTCAACACTTATTTTCCAACATCCTAGAATTCACTTTTCACAATCTCTTTTACAAATACAGTGGACCCCTGATTTTCGTGATTAATCCGTTCCAGAGAGTCTGCTGAAAGGCAAAATTCACGAATGGCGAAACCATTTTCCCCATAAATACGTAATGTAAATCCAGTTAATCCATTCCAGACACCCAAAATACATTTTTAGATTAAATATAGATTTACATACAGAAAACAATGAGAAATCAAGAAGCTTTCTTTGAGCCCATGGTGGCTTATTTAGTAGTTGCAAGCACAAAAAAGAATGGAATATTACGAAATGTATCTTATGAACACACGGGGTGATGGTCATTCGTGGAGAAACAATACCACACTGCCTCTGAATGGTGTGTGGGGTGCCTTTGTGTGCGTGCGCGAGGTGGAGGTGTTCTGTACCACCAATGAATGGCAAGGCAAATCACGAAACGCGAGGCTATATTTTGACAAAAAAAGTTGCCGAAAGGCGAAATTCATGCACCGCAAGGCTCACGAAACTCGAGGGTCAAGTGTATGTTGAACAACTATAATGACATCATGTATCTCTGTTAAAGTCTTATTTTCACTAGAAAAGTCCCCCTTCCTCCTCCATACCTTGAGCCTCAATTTCTGCATAAAAATTCTTAACTGCTGTTAGTAACCCACCTCCTATTCCATATACAGTGGTTCCTTGACTTACGAGTGTCCCAACTTACGAGTTTTCCGAGTTATGAGCCGTTGCTCTGAAAAAAATAAATATTTACCGAAAATGACGTTTGGCAAGAACCCCGGCCTAAATGCCACAACGAAAGGTGGTTTTGGGACTTGATACTTATAAAACAATGCTAGTGTGATGTTCTAACTGGAGGTAATTGCGTAATTATCTTTAGTTATTCTACAAAAAAATAAAGTTGCTAAGTTTTTTGACATTTGCAAAATATCTTGTCCTTTACGTTCACACAAATCCCATAATATTTGTAATATTTCCAATATTCCACAAGGCAATTGTAGAACAATCATTTTTTTATGATTCCTGTCAATATTATTGCATTTACTTCAATAATAAATGGTGGCCTTCATGAAATAACTCAATAACTTACTTCCGAGATATTCATATATCACTGCACTAGTGATCTAGTGCAGTTAGCCTCTCAAAAACTCTGTTTTCGCTTACTCAGGACCAAAGAACACGTTATAGGAAGGAGCAGTAATGAGTATACTATATCATATTCTATGTTACTTATAGTGTTTATTATGTCATATTAGTTCAATTCTGATAGATAAATAAGCCATAGAGTTGATATTAGCATTATATTGAAGTATTTTCTCCTGCCCCTGGGGTGGTTTTTTTTGGGCTACAACGGATTAATGGCATTTCAACTAATTTCAACGAGGAAAATTGATTTGATATACAGTGGACCCTCGGTTAGCGGCCGTAATCCGTTCCAGGAGCTAGGCCTTTAATCAAATTAATATTCCCCATAAGAATTAATGTAAATACAGTGGACCCCCGGCTAACGAAAAAACTTCATCCAAGAAGCCTGCTCAAGTGTCATTACCGAACGAATTTACTTCCTTAAGAAATAATGTCACGTAGGTTAGTCTATTTCAGACCCCCAAAAATACACTTCAACAAGCACTTACAATATTATACTTACATAATTGTACAATTTCCGGGGTGTTCGTTAGCCAGGGGTCCACTGTACAATTAATCCGTTCCAGACAAAAATATTCACAAAAAAATCATTTTTTTAACAATTAAATCAGTATTACATACCTTTATTGAAGACTAATGCTGGCTTCTGGAAGATAGGGAGGAGTTAGTTTTGGAAGGGAATCCCTCCAAAGGACTTCAGGTAACAAGTCCCTCTCTGGGGTTACTTCCCTTCTTTTTCTTTTAATGCCACTAGGACCAGCTTGAGTCACTAGAACCCTGTTGCACAAAATAACTGTCCAGAGTGCTCTGTTTCTGGCACCTCTTTAACATTTCCCTGAAGTTGAACAAGGTTTTGTCACTAAACATGTTGCAGATATGGCTTGTTTCAGCTTGGTCAGGATGGTGTTTTTCAACAAATGTCTGCACCTTAGTCCACATAGAACAAATTTCCTTAATCTCTGCAGAAGGCACTCCTTCTCTTCATTTTCCTCCTCCTCCTTTTCTGAAGCAATTGCTTGAACTTTGGTCTGATGAAGTTCCAGTTCCAGCTCTTGCAGCTCTTCAGTGGTTAGCTCTACACTGTGGTCCTCCACCAACTCTTCCACATCCTCACCACTCACCTCCAACCCCAGGCTGTTCCCCAATGTCACAATATCTTCTACAACAGGCACAGGGTCGTCAGTCGCAAATCCTTCAAAATCCCTCTTGTCAACACAATCCGGCCACAGTGGTCTTCAAGCAGAGTTCAAAGTCCTGGTAGTCACTCCCTCCCAAGCGTTACCTATAAGGCCTATGCAGTTGTAGATATTGAAGTGATTCTTCCAGAACTCTCTAAGGGTCAATTCAGTGTCCAAGGTCATTTCAAAGCACTTCTGAAACACTGCTTTGGTGTACAGTTTCTTGAAGTTAGAAATGACCTGCTGGTCCATGGGCTGGAGAAGAGGAGTGGTGTTAGGAGGCAAGAACTTCACTTTTATAATTTTGAAGTCCCTAGACATTTGGTCTTCCAAGTCTGGAGGATGTGCAGGAGCATTGTCCAGTACCAGGAGGCACTTGAGTCCCAAATTGTTATCCTGAAGGTATTTTTTCACACTTGGGCCAAACACATCATCAACCCAATCTTTGAAAATTGACCTTGTGACCCATGCATTTTGATTTGATTTCCACATCACACACAATCTTTTCTTGTGGACATTGTGTTTCTTGAACACTCTGGGATTTTCTGAGTGATACATCAGTAAAGGCTTCACTTTCAAATCCCCACTTGCATTGCTACACAACATGAGAGTTAGCCTGTCTTTCATATGCTTGTGTCCTGGCAATGTCTTTTCCTCCTGCGTGATGTAGGTCCTGTTGGGCATTTTCTTCCAAAACAGGCCTATTTCGTCACAGTTAAACACTTGTTGGGGTTTCAGATTTTCACTCTATTTAGTCCTGAAATTCCTGCACAAACTTTTCAGCAGAATGTTTGTCTGAACTTGCAGCCTCACCATGCCTTACAACACTGTGTATGCCACTACGCTTCTTAAATCTCTCAAACCAGCCTTTGCTGGCCCTAAATTCACTACCAGCAGCACTTGTTCCAGGAGTTTTCTTCACAAGATCTTCATGCAAATGCCTTCCCTTCTCACAAATAACAGACTCCACTACACTGTCTCCCACTATTTGTTTTTCTTTAATCCACAATAACAATAACTTTTCTATTTGTTCCATTATTGGTGACCTTTGTTTCGTAAGCACATTTACTCCTTTGGCAACATCAGCTTCCTTTATTTGTTCTTTCTTTGACAGGATGGTTGTAATTGTTGATTTGTTTTTTCCCAAACATCCTGGCAAGTTCCAGCACCCGCATACCACTCTCATATTTCTCAATCACTTCTCTCTTAAATTCCATCGTGTTTCTCACTCTCTTTGCCACAGGAACTTTACTAGGAACTTTCTTGGGAGCCATGGTTAGTTATTTCGCAGTTGCACTGGCAAAAAACAATGGAAAACAAGCGAAATTTCTGGATGAATGAACAGAAGCTTCCTTATGCACTGAGAGACACAGCCAAACTGAAGCACAAGCGGCCCCAGCCGGCGGGTTGATGCGTCCCATACGGCCGCTAACCGGGAGCTGTAAAACTGGCCACTAACCGAGTTGGCCGCTAACAGGAACGGCCGCTAACCGAAGGTTCACTTTACGAGCAAATTGAGTTACGAGCTCGGTCACAGTACGAATTAAACTCTTAAGTCAAGGTACCACTGTAGTTGCAACATCTGCCATGCTTTAATGTAAACACTTGATCGACACTTCCTCTACCTTTCCTAAATCCTCCCTGCTCCACTGCAATCCTACTTTCTGTCTTACCCCTAACCCCTTCAATAATAATTCTATCGTAAACTTTACATAGTATACTCAGCAGGCTTATTGCCCTGTAATTCTTACATTCTCACTTGTCCTCGTTTCCCTTATAGTACAAGGAAACTATGCATGTTTTCTGTCAATCCTTTGTTACCTTACCTTCTGTCATGCATGCACTAAACAATCACTTCCACACCATCTCCAAACTATATCACTTAATTATGTTTTCTATTATGAACAGGAGTTTTCATGTAATGCATATATCAAGTGTAAAAGTAATCACTGAAGATAGGCACTGATGTATCAGAAGCAACCAATAAAGTATCTAAATTTTTTACTGTATTGTGTGAAAAAATAATAAATGGGTAAACAAACTACTAGTTACATTGAATGAATGACTATAGAATGTTAAAATATTTGGGAGTAAATTCCCAGTGTTTAAATCATTCCTCTTTGTTAAAGGAAAAACTAATTTATGGGTTTTAAACATTATACCAGATAAGTAGTTTACAATAAAAGAAAAGAAAACTCAGTGAATCAATACTTTCCATAGTTTAACAACACTATAATTCTTTAAAAGTCATGTTCCAATAAGAGAATATGATGCTATGTAGGCATAAAATAAGTTATCCATCATGTTTGTAATAAAGATGCACATTAAGTTGGGATGAAAAGCTAAGAAAAGGCAAATCAATACAATATACTAGATGCAGAAAGTGAGACAAACTAAATACTATATCAACAAATAAATACCCTTGACTTTAAGATCAGATGAGAACTGTGATGTGCCCACAGCATTAAAGGCATGGCATGAGTAACTTCCACTGTGCTCTGCATTCACGTCTAGCAACACAAGGTTTGAGACCTTGGATCCGACATTGCTTATCATGAAGCTTGAAGATGTTACAAGAGGAATATTATCCTTGTACCACTGGATATTGAGAGGTTCATCCCCCTTGTTTACTATACAGGATGCCTGGATGAGTTCTCCGGCCATCACCTCACGAGGGAAGCTGAATGGTAGAATTTTTGGCTCCACTGAAGAGAGACGCAGTGAAGGAATTTTATACGTGAAGGTGGATATCTTGTTGTGATACAATGTTTGATGACAATTCACTAAGTGTTCCAAGATATAACATAAGGAATAATAGACCAAACTATCAAAACTACTTAACAATGTGAAAATTTTACCACATATTTTTTTTATCCATCTATTTAAAAATTTCAACAAATATAAAGCAAACCAATAACTGCAGTAATATTATGCCCATTATCCACACATTAAATGAAAGGAACAACCTGCAATGACCTTCATTGTTTGGTGGTTTATCTAAAGAGATAAAGTGTTTTTTGCTGTGGCTGAAGATATTTTATTAGTAATGTACAGGCCATGAATGGCAGAGGACTGTGGCAACCCTATTGCCTACTAGACAAAAGACCTGCATACCCTAAAATAAAAGGAAAATATTGAGCTAGGAGTCCATTTTCTCTTTCTTCATCCTATTAAAGGAAGGCCAAGTGCTTTCCTACTTCATGTAGTAGTTTGAAAAGGCAATGATCAAGATAATAATGATTAAGTGAAGAATGAATAATTTTGCTCAAATCCTAGAAAAGAAAATGCAAGGAGGAATCTGTCAGCAATAAAAGCACTGAATTTAAAACATATGGTGATAATAACAATGTAGACAAAGACATTTATGCACAGGTCAAGACATTTATCGTAAAAACTTTTCACTTCAAGTGGTTTCTTCAATAAATGTCTTGAAATGTGAATAAGTATCTTTTCCATAACAGAAGCACTGTTTACTGATCTACGTAAGTAGCCATGCTTAAATGCTAACAGGATTTTAATGTACAATAAGTATAGTATCATACTGTTTTTATTAATTTCATACCCTTAACATTCAATGCAGCAGAAAATTCAGCATTTCCAACTGGATTTGAGGCACTACATGTGTAGTTGCCTCTGTGCTCTGCATCCACACTTCTTAACAGAAGGATAGATAACTTTGAATCCATATTATTAATGATGAAGTTATGGGAGGATTGGAGTGGCAGATAATCCTTGTACCACTGAATCATAATTGGATCATCTCCACGACTCACAGCACATGACACCTGGATCAATTCTCCAGCCTCAACCTCCACAGGGAAAGCAAACGGAAGAATTTTCGGCTCCACTGATGAGGAACAGAATTACTAAGCCAGCATAAGTTTTAATCTTCCATGTATATTAAAAATATATGACCATTGTACAGGGAACAAAATTATTATATAAAATGATAAAGGCCTAGCAAATTACATCTTTTCTTATTTTTAATTTTAAATAGCAAACAGTACTCGGTACTTATGTTCAACTGAGCAGCTGGCATGGTTAATGGGCTGAAAATATCAATATCGATTGCTGGTGTAAACAGAATTACACCCAATTTAAGAGTTATGAATTACCCAGAAATCATCACTGTCACACTACACTTTTGACTCAATCAACTTTCTTCTTCATAAAGACTTCATTCAATAAAATCAATGCCATGAATTTAACAAATCACTCATTAATACAAGTAAAAGATCAGCAGCTATCTTAACTACAATTGTAGTTAAGAGAGCTTAAACTACTACTAACCCTGAAACTAAGAAATTTAATGCAACATGTAAAAAAAAATTAAAATCAATGACTAATAATCAAAATAAAAACATCAGTTGACTGTTCAGTCCTTAACCCTTTCAGGGTCCAAGTCGTAGATCTACGCATTGTCCACAGGGTCCAAAAATTTAAAAAAAAAATATATATATTTTTTCTTATGAAATGGTAGAGAATCTTTTCATTAAGGTAATAAAACAAAAAGTACGAAATGTGGTGGAAAACTGACGAAATTACACTATCACAAATTTGACTGTCAGTGATATTTACATTTTGGCAATTTTGCCTACTTTGACTCCTATTTTAGGCCAATTACATTATTCTAGTTGACCAAATTCTTAGCTATTTCATTAGTATTACTTCTATTTTATTGATTGAGCACAAGAAACTGCCCAATCAACTTTTTCAAGTAGCCAATAAAGTGATCAGAAATTGGTAATTTTGCCATTTTCACACAAAGTTCAAAATATTCCAATTTCAAAACAGCATCCAGAATAAACAATGCAGGCATTCCTGGCACTAAAATAACATTTCCTCTGTTTATTATTTACGTTTCCAGGCTTTACAGATGAATTCCATTTTTATTTTTTATTTACACCAAAAAATTGATGAAATACTCTTATGTAATATTGTAATAGTAATTGTATAAACACTATCAGTGCATTTGTAAACGTATATTAGACCCACCAATTGACGTGTATTGGTCGCGTGATGTGATTTGTTTACTCTTGAAAATCAGCAAAAATCAAACATTTCTGATACTTTGAGCTCAATTAGAAGCTATTTTCAGTACTAAAACCAATCAAAATCATCTCTATTTCTGTAATATATCTTCCATTCTATCAAATGAGACCAAGAAACCATGAATACAACCGTAAAAAAAAAACATGAAAATACACCACAAAGTTGCTGTTATAATAAAAAAAACACAGTCGCAGTTTTTTTTTCTCATTATGCACTGCGTGCTTCAGGATTTACTTTATATGGTGCACACTTATCACATAGATGCATTCTCTCATATCTAGGCCCAAATTTACCGATCACAGCTTATCTGAGTGAGCTGAGCTCATGGCGTAGATCTACGATTTGGACCCTGTGGACAATGCGTAGATCTACGGCTTGGACCCTGAAAGGGTTAATTAGCCGAAGAGCAATAATACTACACTCATCATACATTCGGTGGTCACTATTAGGCACACCCATCTAATACTGGGTAGGGCCTTCCTTTTGCCCCCAGAACAGCCTAAATTCTTCATTGCATGGACTCAACAAGGTGCTGGAAACAATCCTTAGAGATTCTGGTTCATGTTGAAATGATAAATTTGGCTGCACATTCATGCTGCAAATTTCCCATTCCACCACATCCCAAAGGTTTATGCCCAATTCTCACCCTACCATCTGCATGTCACAGAAGAAATCACAATTTGTCAGACCAGGTAGCATTTTTCCAGTCCTCAGCTGTCATGTTTTGGTGACCCTGTGCCTGCTTTAGCCTTAGTTTTTTGTTCTTAGCTGACAAGACGGTAACCTGGTATGGTGGTCTGCTGCTGTAACCCATCCACTTCAGGGTTTGACATCTTATGCATTCAGAGATGCTCTTCTGTATACCACTGTTGTAACACACAGTTTTTGGGTAACTGTTGCCTTCCTGTCAGTTTGAACCAGTCTGGCCATTCTTCTCTGACCTCTCTCATTAACAAGGAATTTTTGCCCATAAAGCTGCCACTCATTGGCTGTTTTGTGTTTTTTGCACCATTCTCTATAAACTCTAGTTGCGCATGAATATCCCAGGAGATCAGCATTTTTGTTTCTGAGATACTCAGACCACCCTGTCTGGCCCCAACAAACATTCTGTAGTCAAAGTCACTTAGATCACATTTCTTTCCCATGCTGATGTTCGGTTTCAACAACAACCGAACCTCTGTTTCATGGCTGCATGCTTTTAAGCACTGAGGTGCTGCCTTATGATTGGCTGATTAGATATTTGCATTAACAACCAGGTGTACAACGGTACCTATTAAAGTGGCTACTAAGTGTACATATGAACTGATACATTATATCCTTCAAATACTGCCATTAAGAAATATAATATACATGTACAATCTTATATTATGGAAAGATACTACAGTAGACCATCAGTTTACACAGCAGTTACATTCCTGAAAATGATGAGTAATAAAAAAAATTGTGTAAAGGGAACTGAAGAACATATACGGAAAATAGGGATGCACATTCCTTGAACCCCTCAAAAAAAAAAATTACCTAAATTTTTTTAGGTCTCGAAATTAAAAAAACAATGATAATAATGTAACTGTAAATTGATGATGAAGTGATGTGCATCAAAGATCCTGTATCCACATTCCTGCTAGCAGATGGAAGTACAGTGGAACCCCGAGTTTCGGCCATAATTTGATCCAGGAGGCTGTTCAAGTGCCGTTACCAAACGAATTTGTTCCCATAAGGAATAATGTAAATTAGATTAGTCCGTTTCAGACCCCAAAAATGCACTTACAAAAGCACTTACAATAATACACTTACATAATTGTTCGAGTTGGGAGTTGGCCAAAACTCGGGGTACCACTGTACCTTATTTTTCAGTTGTCCCACTCGTTGCAACTGTACAGGGGTTATAAAGGAGGGTTTTTTAGAGTGGTTGAGGTGGTGGGGTTGGGGTGTACGTGGAAGGGGGTTAGACAAAAGAGGTTAGAGCAGTTGGTGTGAGGGGAGGTTCAGTGTGGGATGGGAGACTGGGAGGGTGGGAACTGGGGGACTGCCATGGGAGGTGGAGATCAAGCAGTGGAGGGGATGGGACAGGAGCTGGTGATGTAGGGTATTGGAGAGGTGTTGGAGAGCTGTTGGAGATATGGAGGCTAGAAGCAACAAGGCAGCATGATGGTGATGATATGGCCTGGTGTGGGTGATGTGTGAATGGTGTGTGGATGGCATGCTAGGGTGTGTGGAAGTGGGACTGTATGGTCTTAGAGCTGTTAGAGAGTGGTGTGGGTGGAGGCTGTGGGGGCATAGTGTGGATGAAATGTGTGGCTGTATTGGTGGTCTAGTGTGGGTGAAAGATGTGGTTGTGTTGATAGTCCGATGTGGGTGAAAGGTGTAGATGATGGGTAGCTACATGACTAAGTGTATAGACAGCACGTTAAGATGAAAAGTTGTGCAAGGTGTGGTCACGAGGAAATGGTGAGGGTGTAGGGCTGGGCAAGGTGTGGCCTTGAGGTAGTGGGGGGGGGGGGGGTGTTGCCATGGGAAAGTGGTGTAGGTGTAAGCATGTGACTGTGGGGTGCTGGTTGCTGGTTGGGATGATGTGGGAGTTGCTGGATATGTGACAGGGAATGAGTGGCAGCATGTGGCCGAAGTATGTATTGGATGTGTACAAACACAGCATTGAGGCGAGGGAGGTTGTACACAAAGTACGTTGTGTACATAAAGACAATGGACTTGCTTGCATGCTTACAGAAAGACAAAGGGGAAAGAACCTGGTGTATGCCACATTTTCCCATAATGTACTCTGCTGTGTAAAATGATTAATACAACGTATTCCCTGAAAATATGCTGCAATTTGCCAACCGTATTAACACAAAAAATGCTAACAGATTGTGTGTTAATTGAAGGTCTACTGTATATACTATAATGCTATACAGTGGACCCCCGAGTTTCGGTCATAATTCATTCCAGAAGGCTGTTCAAGTGCCATTACTGAACGAATTTGTTCCCTTAAGGAAAAATGCAAATTAGATTAGTCCTTTCAGACCCCCAAAAATACACACACAAAGTTAGACTTGCTGACACCGCATCTGCCAAACACTCGGGGATTTTCAAAAGATACACAGTAAAGGCTTCACTTTGCAATCACCACTGGATTGGCACAAAGCATCAAAGTTAGCCTGTCTTTCATAGGTGTATGTCCTGGCTGTGCCTTTTCCTCCTGAGTAATGTAGGTCCTGTTGGGCATTTTCTTCCAAAACAGGCCTGTTTATCACAATTAAACACTTGTTGGGGGAGGAATTGTTAGCCTCTAGGTACTCCTGGAATTCAGGAACATATTTTTCAGCCGCACTTTTGTCACAACTGGCTGCCTCACCATGCCTCACAACACTATGTATGCCACTTCGATTCTTAAATTTGTAAAACCAGCCTCTGCTGGCTTTAAATCTCGCTCACTTCAGCACTCGTTGCAGGCATTTTCTTAAGGAGACATCATGCAACTGCCTTGCTTTTTCACATATTATTCCCTCCGAAACAGTATCTCCTGCAACTGTTTCTCGTCTGATCCACACCAACAACAACCTTTCCACATTTTCCAGCACTTGTGGTCTCTGTTTTGTGATCACAGATGCACCTTTTGCAACAACAGCTTCCTTGATTTAATTGAATATTTCTTATCCACAATGGTAGCTGCGTAGAATAGGGTTTCACTATACAGCCTGGCTAGCTCACTGATACGCACTCCACTTTCATATTTTTCTATTATCTCCTTCTTCACTTCTATCGTACATATATTTCTGTTCCTCTTGCCACAGGCTTAGCACTAGATCTTTCCTTGACCCATGGTAGCTTATTTTAGAGTTGCAAGCACTAAAACAGCAGTGGAATAATGACAAATACTGGTATGAATGCGTGGTGTGGTGGTGGTCGCCCGCTAAACAATAGCACTGACGCTCCTGAGTGCGCAGCTGGGCGCCAAGCGGACAGGTCCGGTACAATGTCGGTAAACAAGCAAACATCGTACATAACAAATTTTTACGTTATAAATATCGGTTACACAAAATAACGTAAGATGATAACATCGTAAGCCGGGGTTCCACTGTACATGTAATAGAAAAAATATGATAGTGGTGTACGTATTGCTGAGCTCGCCAGGATATACAAGAAGGCCCCAACAACCATCGGTTTCATTGTGGCTAAGAGAAAAGAAATCACTGAAGCTAATGTTGCGAAAGGGGTGAATACAATAACGAAACAAAGATCACAAACAATGGAAAATATGGAGAAATTGTTGTTGGTGTGGATAAACGAAAAACTGCTAGCGGGTGACAGCGTTGTGCAGTCATTAATTTGTGAAAAAGCAAGGCAGTTGCATACCAATCTTGTCAAGAAAATGCCTGGAACCAGTGATGATGTTGATGAATTTAAGGCCAGCAAAGGCTGGCTCGAAAAATTCAAGAAGAGAAGTGGCATACACAGTGTTGTAAGGCATGGTGAGGGTGCCAGTTCAGATAAACAAGGGGCTGAAAAATTTGTGCACGACTTTAAATAATATGTAGAGGCTGAAAATTTCAAACCCCAACACGTGTTTAATTGTGACAAAACAGGCCTCTTTTGGAAGAAAATCCCAGAGAGGGATTTTGAAGGGTTTGGGGCTGACCCTCAGGAGCCTATGGAAGTTGCGGAAAGTATTGTGGCATTGGGGAATTGCATGGGGTTGGATGTGAGTATCCAGGATGTGGAAGAGTTAGTGGAGGACCACAATGAAGATAGATCTAACCACTGAAGAGCTGCAAGAGCTTGAGCTGCAACACCATCAAAGCAGATCTCAGGAAATTACTTCAATGAAGGAGGAAGAGAGATGTAAGGTGCCTTCTTCAGAGATTAAGGAGATTTGTGCAATGTGGAGCAGGGTGCATTCATTTGTGGAGGAACGTCACCCTGACAAAGATGTAGCAATCCGTCTCATCAACATGTTCAATGACAATCTCTTTTCCCATTTTAGGGACATTTTAAAGAGACGCCAGACACAGAGCTCTCTGGACAGATATTTAGTGCCACAGGTGTGCAGTGACTCACAAGCTGGTCCTAGTGGGATTAACCCTTTGACTGTCGGAGGCCCCATTCTGAAACTGTCATTCTAAGTCGCAAAATTTTGGAAAAAAAAAAAAATTATTTTTTCTTATGAAATGATAGAGAATATTTTCTCGATGGTAATGACACCAAAAGTATGAAATGTGATGGAAAACTTACGGAATTACACTCTCGCAAAGTTAGCGATGTCAGCGATATATACGCATCGGCGATTTTGCCGACTTTGAGCCCTATTTTCGGCCAATTCCATTGTTACAGTCGACCAAACTCATAGCTATTTCTTTAGAACTCCATTTGTTCTATCGATTGAGTACAAGAAACCACCAATTTACCGATTTCAACTACACAATAAAGTGGTCAGAAATTGGCAATTTCGCTAATTTCATGCAAAATAAAAAAGATGTCAATTTCAAAATAGGGTCCAGAATAAACAATGCAGACATTCCTGGCACTAAAATAAGATGTTATCTGTTCATTAGTCATGTATTTAGGCCCCTCTTATATTACTCTTGCTTTCTATTTTGATTTTTTATTCACACAAAAAAATAGAAGATTTATTGTTATGCAGACTATTGCATTATTGTAAAAATGGTATAAATAATATATGTGCACTTGTGAAAGAATATTAGACTCACTAGTTGATGTGTACTGGACGCATGGCGTGATTTGTTTACTCTTGAACATTGGCAAAAATCGAACATTTCCGCTACTTTGAGCTCAATTTAAAGATAGTTTTCATCATGAAACTAATCAAAATAATCTCTATTCCTGTAATATGTTTTCCATTTTATCAAATGAGACCATGAAAGAGAATACAACCATAAATACTATACGAAAATACACCTCAAATTCGGCATTTTAATCCAAAAACACGAGTTTTTTTTTCCTGTGTGCTGCAGGATTTTTTTTATACAGCGCACACTGACCACACAGACCCATTCTCTCATATGTGGGCCTACCAGCTTTCTCCCGCTTGATTTGAAGCCGCTAGAATTTGAGAGTATATATACGTTCGAAACACTGGCTCGTAAGACGTATATACAGTGGACCCCCGAGTTTCGAAAGGTTCTTACTTCGTAAACATCGTGTTTCGTAAGCTTTTTACGACTTCGAGAATCGTAAAACCGCTCGTGTTTCGTTACATATTAGACCTGTCCGCCTGCTCCGCGCCTGCGCGGGACGCAGGACGCCGCCAGTGAAGCGTTGTTTACCATTGAGAGAACATTACCTAGCGCACTCTTTCAAACATTCACACTACATTTGGTGTTTTTTTTTGGTGCTTTAGTGATTGTCACTGTGAAATAAGTCACCATGGGTCCAAAGAAGCTTCCTAGTGGCACCCCTGTGGTAGCATTCATGGAGGGAGTGTAGCATTCATGAAGGGAGTGTAGCAGCCATGCAGGGAGTTTAGCAGGTATGCAGGGAGTGTAGCATTCATGCAGGGAGGTTAGCATTCATGCAAGGAGTATAGCATTCATGCAGGGAGTGTAGCATTCATGCAGGGAGTGTAGCATTCATGCAGGGAGTGCAGCAGGCATGCAGGGAGTATAGCAGGCATGCAGGGAGTGTAGCATTCATGCAGGGAGTGTAGCATTCATGCAGGGAGTGTAGCATTCATGCAGGGAGTGTAGCAGGCATGCAGGGAGTGTAGCAGGCATGCAGGGAGTTTAGCATTGATGCAGGGAGTTTAGCATTGATGCAGGGAGTTTAGCATTGATGCAGGGAGTTTAGCATTGATGCAGGGAGTTTAGCATTGATGCAGGGAGTTTAGCAGGCATGCAGGGAGTGTAGCTTTCATGCAGGGAGTGTAGCAGACATGCAGGGAGTGTAGCAGACATGCAGGGAGTGTAGCAGACATGCAGGGAGTGTAGCAGGCATGCAGGGAGTGTAGCATTCATGCAGGGAGTGTAGCAGGCATGCAAGGAGTGTAGCAGGCATGCAGGGAGTGTAGCAGGCATGCAGGGAGTGGGGATTTCCATTCGTAGAGGCTGAAGAATTCCTCCCCCAACAAGTGTTTGTGATGAAACAGGCCTGTTTTGGAAGAAAATGCCAAAGAGGACCTTCATTACTCATTACTCTATCTTCCAGATGCCTGCAACTCTTCAATAAAGGTAAGTAAATGTATATATATATATTGTTTTTAATTATTTTATATGTGAATATTTTTTTTGTGGAACGGATTAATTGTATTTACATTATTTCTTATGGGAAATAATGGTTCGAATTTCGAAAACTTCGTGTTAAGTACTAGCTCCTGGAACGGATTAATTACGATACTCGGGGGTCCACTGTATACGACCGAAACAGTCAAAGGGTTAAAAGACAAAGAAGGGAAGTGACCCCAGATGAGGACTTGGTACCTGGAGTCCTTATGGACGGGGATTCCCCTTCCAAAAATTAGGGTCTCTTCCCTCTCCCCTCCTTCCTCTCTTCCATCCAGCAACATCAGTCTTCAATAAAGGTAAGTGTCACATTGAGTTCATTCATTTGTGCATGTAATCTGAACAATATTTAAACAAGTCAAACTCAATCAATTTCTCCAATATTATGTACATAGTCTATAAGCCATTAGATTAAGCTGCCCTCAATGCCATGGCATGTCAGTGGCTCTCCTTGCACTTCTATGTAAACTTCTATGTAAAATTGCAAAGAAATAAAATTTGTATTTGTATTTGTAAATCTATCTTTAAGGCCCCTCCAAAAATTTTTTTTTCAAACTTCTGGGTTTCTGGAACGGATTAATTGAATTTCCATTATTTCTAATGGGGAAAATGGTTTCAGTTTTCGTGTGTTTCAGTTTTAGTCGATCCCTCAGGAACGGATTAAGCAAGAAAACGGAGGGTTGACTGTAACATGTACCTACATAAGTAATTTTTTTATTTTTTTTTATTTTATATACACATACAATGGAATCCCGAGTTTCAGTCATAATTTGTTCCAGAAGGCTGTTCGAGTGCCGTTACCAAACAATTTTGTTCCCATAAGGATATTGTAATGTAAATTAGATTAGTCCATTTCAGACCCCCAAAAATACACTTACAAAAGCACTTACAATAATACACTTACATAATTGTTCAAGTTGGGAGCTGTATGAAACTCTGGGTACCACTGTACTAGTTTCAGCAAAAGTCTGCCTAAAATGCATTGCATAACTATAGGCTTCCCACATAAGAAATAAACACTGTAACTACTGTATCTTCTTGGATATTATTTTTTTCTTCTTTTTAACCCTTTCAGGGTTTTGGTCATACTAGTACGTTTTACGCCCTGGGGTTATTGACGTACTAGTACGCCTAAATTCTAGCGCCCTCAAATCAAGCAGAAACAGGCTGTTAGGCCTAGATGTGATAGAATGGGTCTGTGCGGTCAGTGTGCGCAGCATAAAAAAAATTCCTGCACCACACAGTGCATAATGAGGGAAAAAAAACTCTGACCGTGTTTTTGGTTTAAAACAGTGACTTTGCAGTCTATTTTCATATGGTATTTATGCTTGTACTCTCGTTTTCGTAGTCTCATTTTATAGAATAGATGATATATTACATAAATAGAGATAATTTTGACTGGTTTCACGATGACAAGTACCTTGAAACTGAGCGCAAAGTAGCGAAAATGTTCGATTTTGGCCGATGTTCAAGAGTAAAAAAATCACACCATGCGTCCAATACACATCAACTGGAGAGTTTAATATTCTTGCACAAGTGCGCTGATATTATTTATACCATTTTTACAATGATGCAGTTGTATACATAACAGTAAATCTTCTTTTTTTTGTGAGAATGAAAATTCAAAATGGAAAGCAAAAGTAATGTAAGAGGGGCCTGGAAACGTGACTAATGAACAGAGAAGATGTTATTTTAGTGCCAGGAATGTCTGCCTTGTTTATTATGGACCCTATTTTGAAATTGGTATTGTTTGAAATTTGTGTGAAATTAGCCAAATTGCTATTTTCTGACCCCTATTTTGGGTAGATGAAATTGGTAAATAGGCGGTTTCTTGTACTCAATCGATAGAAGAAATGGACTTCTAGCGAAATAGCTATAATTTTAGTAGACAGAAACATTGGAATTTGCCGAAAATAAGGCTCAAAGTGGGCGAAATCGCCGATGCGTAAATGTCATGGATACCGCTAACTTCGCGAAAGCATAATTCTGTTAGTTTTCGATCAAAATTCATAATTTTTGGTGCGTTATGATCGGAAAAAGATTCTCTATCATTTCATAAGAAAAAATAATTTTTTTTTTTTTAAATTCGTGGACCCTGAGAACGAGTTTCAGAGAGACCTTTTGGACCCCCAAAGGATTAACACACCCACCAAGGCAGGGTGACCCAAAAATTAAGAAAAAACTTTCACCATCATTCAACACTTTCACCATCACTCATACATAATTACTGTCTTTGCAGACACTCAGATACACCAGTTTAGACGTCCCTTCAAACTGCCAATATCCTAAACCCCTCCTTTAAAGTGCAGGCATTGTACTTGACATTTCTAGGACTCAAGTCCGGCTAACCATTTTTCCAGAATCCCTTCACAAAATCACATTTGTCTCCATTCACTCCTATCTAACATGCTCATGCACGCTTGCCCACAAAACCTTTACCCCCTCCCTCCAACCTTTTCAGGGATGACCCCTACCCGGCCTTCCTTCCCCAACAGATTAATACGCTCTCCAAGTCATTCTTTGTTCCATTCTCTCTAAATGACCAAACCACCTCAACAGCCCCTCTTTAGCCCTCTGACTAATACTTTTAGTAACTCCACTCCTCCTCCTAATTTCCACACTACAAATTCTCTGCATAATATTTACACCACACACTGCCCTTAGACAGGACATCTCCCCTGCCTCCAGCTGCCTCCTCACTGCACCATTTACAACCCATGCTTCACACCCATGTAAGAGTGTTGGTACCACCATGAGGCCTGGTCTCATACCGAGCCGCAGGGGCGTTGACCCCCGAAACCTTCTCCAGGTAAACTATACTCTCATACATTCTCTTCTATGCCTCCATGGATAACGTTTTTTGTCTCCACAGATACCTCAATGCACCACTCACCTTTTTTCCTTCATCAATTCTATGGTTTACCTCATCCTTCATAAACCCATCTGCTGACAAGTCAACTCCCAAATATCTCTAAACATTCACTTCTTCCATACTCCCTCCCTCCAATGTGATACATATCCAATTTTTCTTTATCTAAATCGTTTGATACCCTCATCACCTTACTCTTATCTATATTCACTTTCAACTTTCTACCTTTACACACCCTCCCAAACTCGTCCACTAACCTTTGCAACTTTTCTTTAAAATCCCTCAAAAGCACAGTATCATCAGCAAAAAGTAATTGTGTCAACTCCCATTCTGTATTTGATTTCCCATAATTTAATCCCACCCCTCTCCCAACACCCTAGCATTTACTTCTTTTACAATGCCATCTAAAAATATGTTAAACAACCATGGTGACATTACACATTCCTGTCTAAGACCTACTTTTACTGAGAAGTAACCTTCTCCTTTCCTACACACCCTAACCTGAGCCTCACTATTCTCATAAAAACTCTTTACAGCATTTAGTAACTTACTACCTATTCCATACACTTGCAACATCTGCCACATTGCTCCCCTATCCACTACCATATGCCTTTTCTAAATCCATAAATGCAATGAAAATTTCCCTACCTTCATCTAAATACTGTTCACATATATGGTTCAGTGTAAACACCTGACCTACACATCCCCTACCCACTCTAAAGCCTCCTTGCTCATCTGCATCCTACTCTCTGTCTTACCTCTAATTCTTTCAATAATAACCCTACCATATACTTTACCTGGTATACTCAGTAAACTTATTCCTCTATACCTATGATTAATGGATACAAACATCTGAAATGTGCAGATCACATATCATAATAGCTTGTGACTTTACAAAATATGAAAAAGTTACTTAGTATAAATAAAAAATAAAAGTAACATATCCATTTACAAGTCAAATAAAAAAAATTGACCGCCAAGTCAACTGTAAATATGAATTACCTGTAATGACAAAACTGGATAATAGTGAGTTAAGAATTTCAGTAAAAGAATTTGAGTGGGGCTATTAACCCTTTAACTGTCCAAATGTAGATATACGTTTGTACGCGTACTGCTCCGAACGTAGATCTACGTTTTATTTTTCATTCCTTCAAATTTAGTGCAATAGGCCTGAGTCGCCTAGACATGAGAGAATGGGTCTGCGACCTCAGTGTGCGCAGTATTAAAAAAATCTGGGACCACTTAGTACCTTGGGGGAGCACTAGTTCAATTGAGTGCCAGCTAGAGCAAATAATGTGGCAAACACCATGGTTTCAATGATGTCATGTCGCATTAACACTCCCCTTGTAAAAGGAAAGTAAAAATAGGTTCGATAAATACATGAGTGGTTGTGGGTGGGTATGAGTTGGACCTGACTAGCTTGTGCTACTAGGTCTGATGCTGTGCTCCTTCCTTCAGAGGATGTGACCTGACTAAGCTGGGGGGTGACATGGACCTGCCTTGCATGGGCCAGTAGGCCTTCTGCAGTGTTCCTTCTTTTTTATGTTCTTATATATTCGGCAGGCTGGCTTTGGCTGTCTCTGTCCTATATCTCTGTCCTATATCTCTGTCCTATATCTCTGTCCTATATCTCTGTCCTATATCTCTGTCCTATATCTCTGTCCTATATCTCTGTCCTATATCTCTGTCCTATATCTCTGTCCTATATCTCTGTCCTATATCTCTGTCCTATATCTCTGTCCTATATCTCTGTCCTATATCTCTGTCCTATATCTCTGTCCTATATCTCTGTCCTATATCTCTGTCCTATATATCTCTGTCCTATATCTCTGTCCTATATCTCTGTCCTATATCTCTGTCCTATATCTCTGTCCTATATCTCTGTCCTATATCTCTGTCCTATATCTCTGTCCTATATCTCTGTCCTATATCTCTGTCCTATATCTCTGTCCTATATCTCTGTCCTATATCTCTGTCCTATATCTCTGTCCTATATCTCTGTCCTATATCTCTGTCCTATATCTCTGTCCTATACTCTGTCCATATCTCTGTCCTATATCTCTGTCCTATATTCTTCTTCTCGTCCTATATCTCTGTCCTATATCTCTGTCCTATATCTCTGTCCTATATCTCTGTCCTATATCTCTGTCCTATATCTCTGTCCTATATCTCTGTCCTATATCTCTGTCCTATATCTCTGTCCTATATCTCTGTCCTATATCTCTGTATCTGTCCTATATCTCTGTATCTGTCCTATATCTCTGTATCTGTCCTATATCTCTGTATCTGTCCTATATCTCTGTATCTGTCCTATATCTCTGTATCTGTCCTATATCTCTGTATCTGTCCTATATCTCTGTATCTGTCCTATATCTCTGTATCTGTCCTATATCTCTGTATCTGTCCTATATCTCTGTATCTGTCCTATATCTCTATATCTGTCCTATATCTCTATATCTGTCCTATATCTCTATATCTGTCCTATATCTCTGTATCTGTCTATATATCTGTCTATCTATATATATCTGTAAGTACAGTTATTATACATAGTGTAAATTACCTAGGATAACCCAAAAATTCCAGGCAAAGTGCTATACAATGCTTGTATATATTTTTTTTTTTTTTTTATTAACACATCGGCCGATTCCCACCAAGGCAGGGTGGCCCGAAAAAGAAAAACTTTCATCATCATTCACTCCATCACTGTCTTGCCAGAAGGGTGCTTTACACTACAGTTATAAAACTGCAACATTAACACCCCTCCTTCAGAGTGCCGGCACTGTACTTCCCATCTCCAGAACTCAAGTCCGGCCTGCCGGTTTCCCTGAATCCCTTCATAAATGTTACTTTGCTCACACTCCAACAGCACGTCAAGTATTAAAACCATATGCCTCCATTCACTCCTATCAAATACGCTCACACATGCTTGCTGGAAGTCCAAGCCCTCGCACACAAAACTTCCTTTACCCCTCCCTCCAACCTTTCCTAGGCCGACCCCTACCCGCCTTCCCTCCACTACAGATTTATATACTCGAAGTCACTCTGTCTCGTTCCATTCTCTCTACATGTCCAAACCACCTCAACAACCCTCCTCAGCTCTCTGGACAATCGTTTTGGTAATCCCGCACCTCCTCCTAATTTCCAAACTCCGAATTCTCTGCATTATATTCACACCACACATTGACCTCAGACATGACATCTCCACTGCCTCCAGCCTTCTCCTCGTTGCAACATTCATCACCCATGCTTCACACCCATATAAGAGCGTTGGTATAACTATACTCTCATACATTCCCCTTTTACTTCCATGGACAAGGTTCTTTGTCTCCACTGACTCCGAAGTGCTCCACTCACCCTTTTCCCCTCATCAATTCTATGATTCACCTCATCCTTCATAGACCCATCCGCCGACATGTCCACTCCCAAATATCTGAATACATTCACCTCCTCCATACTCTCTCCCTCCAATCTGATATCCAATCTTTCGTCACCTATTCTTTTTGTTATCCTCATCACCTTACTCTTTCCTATATTCACTTTCAATTTTCTTCTTTTACACACCCTACCAAATTCATCCACCAACCTCTGCAGCTTCTCTTCAGAATCTCCCAAAAGCACAGTGTCATCAGCAAAAAGCAACTGTGACAACTCCCACTTTGTATTTGCTTCTTTATCTTTTAGCCCAACACCTCTTGCCAAGACCCTCGCATTCACTTCTCTTACAACCCCATCTATAAATATATTGTATATATATATAAGACATAATACCATGACTGGCAAGTAATAGCATTGTCACTTCTGCATCGTGTATAATACCTGTTGGCTTACGAGCCGCACTCAGACTGAGACAAGCAGACGGAAAGACACACACACACAGGCAGACGGAAAGACAGATAAGCAGAGCTAGACAGACAGACAGATAGACAGTGGAAACACGGAGAGGGTTCCCTGCTCCCATTCATCAATGTCACTGGGCTGTCAGTGTTATCTGACACTTGTCATAACACCATTCTTCAAGGAGTTTCATATACTCCAGGCACACACAGGCAGACAGAAAGACAGATGAGCAGAGCTAGACAGAGACATAGACAGATGGACAGACAGATAGACAGTGAAAACAAAGCGAGGGTTCCCTGCGCACATTCATTCATCAATGTCATTGGGCTGTCAGTGTTATCTGACACTTGTCATAACACCATTTGTCAAGGAGTTTCATATTATACTCCAGGCACACATAGGCAGGGAAACAAAGACAGATAAGCTGAGCTAGACAGATAGATAGACAGATAGATACACAGATATATAGACAGATAGATATACAGACAGATAGATATACAGACAGATAGATAGACAGATAGATAGATAGACAGATAGATAGATAGACAGATAGATAGACAGACAGATAGACAGATAGACAGATAGACAGATAGATACAGACAGTGAAAACAAAGCAAGGGTTCCTTGCACACATTCATTCATCAATGTCACTGCCTTATCAGTAGTTATCTGACAATTGTCAACACACCATTCTTCAAGGAGTTTCATATATAATCCAGGATGTCTAAAACATTGCTGGGACCTATAAATACTTCGTATATATATTTATAGACAATAGTAAATGACCATGGCAGGTGAAATTGTTCACCTGTTGGTGTCATTGTGACTATTTGAGTACTATTTCAGTACCTAATATTAGTGTTAGAACAAATATTGGCTATGAAATCACAAGAACTATTATAAATTGTAATTACCAGAACATAAAAATTGTATAAATTAAAAAAAAAACTAGAAAAAAAAGTATATTGGCATTACTTCTGCAAGCTGCAGGACTTGATGTTGCCGTCAGGTGAGCATCCAGCACCAACTTGTCGGGCTTATATCTCGGTAAGTACTGGCCCTAATTTTTTTTTTTAGCCTATCCTGTTTATAAAAATGCGCTCTTCATTTAAAAAAAAAAAAATGATTTTTTTTTTTTTTTAAATATTCGGAGCAGTGCGCGAGTGAGAGTGAACGTAGATCTACGTGTGGACAGTTAAAGGGTTAAGAAATTCTTTTTGACAAATGATGAAATACTAATTTTTATTCTATTTTATCTGTTAATTACAGGCTATGAAAATACACAGATTTAGATTTGAATTAAATGAAGTATGATTGAAGATGTATAAATTGTATACTGTGGAACCTCGGTTTTCATGATTAATCCGTTCGAAAAAGTCTGACGAAACCGAATCATACGGAAATTGAACCAATATTTCCCATAAGAAATACAGTGGTACCTCGGTTAACGATGGTCCCCAAACTCACCCTTTTATGTAAGTTTATTTTTTTAAATGCTTTTGTAAGTGTATTTTTGGGGGTCTAAAAGGACTAGTCTATTTTACATTATTCCTAATGGGGATAAATTCGTTTGGTAATGGCACTTGAACAGCATTCTGGAATGAAAAAATATCGTTAACCGAGGTACCACTGTATTGTAAATCCAATTGATCCATTCCAGACACCCAAATATATTAAAAAAAAATACATTTTATAGAGAATAACTATAGTTTTACATACAGAAAACAATGGGAAATAAATATAAATGACTCATGAAATGGATAAATGAACATTTAACATCACTTTTACCTTTATTAAAGACTTTTGTTGGCGTATGGATGATGGCGAGGAGGGGAGAGGGAGGAGGAGAGGTTACTGTTTGGAAAGGGAATCCCCGTCCATAAGGAATTCAGGTATCAAGGCCCTATCCGGGGTTACTTCCCTTCTTTGTCTTTTACTGGCACTAGGACCAGCTTGAGAGTCACTGGACCCCTGTCACACAAAAAATCTGTCCAGAGAGGTTTGTTTCTTAAGATTTGCCTAAAATGGGACAAGGCTTTGTCATTGAACATGTTGCAAACATGGCTTGCAACAGCTTTGTTAGGGTGATATTTCTCCACATAACTTTGCACCTCACTCCACTTTGCACAAATGTCCTTAATCGCTGAAGAAGGCACATTCTCCCCTCTCTCTTCCTCCTCCTCCTCCTCTGAAGCAATTTCCTCAGCTAAGGTATGTTGATGTTCCAGATGAAGGTCTTGCAGCTCTTCAGTGGTTAGCTCTTCCCTGTGGTCATCCACCAACTCTTCCACATCCTGGCCACTCACCTCCAACCCCATGGACTTCCCCAAACACACAATAGATTCCACAACAGGCATAGGGTTGTCAGGGTCAGCCTCAAACCCTTCAAAATCCTTCTGGAGGACACATTCTGGCCACAATTTTTCTCCAAGAAGAGTTAATCGTCCTGGAAGTCACTCCCTGCCAAGCCTTATCTGTAAGGCTTATGCAATTGAGGATATTGAAGTGATTCGTCCAGAACTCTCTTAGGGTGAATTCAGTGTCTGAGGTCACTTCAAAGTACCCTTGAAACATTGCTTTGGTGTAGAGTTTTTTGAAGTTTGAAATGATTTGCTGGTCCATGGGCTGGATGAGAGGAGTGGTATTAGGGGGCAAGAACTTCACTGTAATGAAACTAAACTCCCCCAACAATTGGTCTTCCAAGTCTGGAGGATGAGCAGGAGCATTGTCCATTACCAGGAGGCACTTGAGTTCCAATTTATTTTCCAGGAGGTATTTCTTCACACTCGGGCCAAACACTTCATTGACCCACTCAATGAAAATTTGCCTCGTGACCCATGCCTTGTTGTTAGCCTTCCACATCACACACAATTTACTCTTGATGACGTTGTTTTTCTTGAACACTCTGGGATTTTCAGAGTGATACACTAGTAAAGGCTTTACTTTGAAATCCCCACTAGCGTTACCACAGAACAAAAGAGCTAGCCTATCCTTCATAGGCTTGTGTCCTGGCAGTGCCTTTTCCTCCTGCATTATGTAGGTCCTCTTTGGCATTTTCTTCCAAAAGAGGCCTACTTCATCACAATTGAAGACTTGTTGGGGGAGGAATCCTTCAGCCTCTATGTACTCCTTGAATTCATCAATGAATCCTTCGGCCCCACATTTGTCAGAACTTGCAGCCTCGCCATGCCTTACCACACTGTGTATGCCATTTCGCTTCTTGAATCTGTCGAACCAGCCTTTGCTGGCCTTAAATTCACTAACAGCAGCACTCGTTCCAGGCATTTTCTTTACAAGATCCGCATGCAAATGCCTCAAGAACACTATCTCCCGCTAAGTGTTTTTGGTTGATTCACACCAACTTCTCAACATCTTTGATTGTTTGCGATCTCTGTTTCGTTAGCACATTTACCCCTTTCGCAACATCAGCTTCCTTGATTTCTTTTTTCTTTGCTAGGATGGAACTGATCATTGATTTGGACTTTCCATACATCCTGGCGAGCTCGGACACATGTATGCCACTTTCGTATTTTTCTTCGAGTTCTTTCTCGAATTCTATCGTGTTTCTCACCTTCTTTACCAAAGGGCTGGCACTTGGAACTTTCTTTGGCCCCATGGTGGTTTATTTAGCAGTCACAAGCACAAAAAACAATGAATTATTACGAAATGTTTTGGATGAATGTGCGGAGTAATGCTCACTGAACGAGTAACAAAGGCAGACTGAGTCACGAACGTATGAGCAGCCGTGTCCCGCTGGCAGGCAGACGAGTCTGGTATGGATGATTTCTGAGTGGACGTATGAAAACGGGAAAAATTTCGCTGAAAAAAGTGGTCGAAAACTGAATTGTACGATAACCGGACCGGATGAAAACTGGGGTTCCACTGTATCAGTAGACTTACAACCTACCAAAGTAATGTGGGCCTCAACACTTAGATGTTGAGAACACACTCTTGTGAAATAAGCAACACTTGAGTCTCCACATCCTCATGTATATGGGAAAGTAAGGAAAGAGATGGGATAGTAGTCCTAGTAGTGAAAGCACTTTAGGGACAAGCTAGTAAACCACCAAGGTCAATCTGGACAAAGACTAAGCAAGTAATAATTTATAGTTTAGAGAGATTTATAGTATACATCTTCTGTGGCCTAAATATCTCAACATACTCTGATACTCAAATCATATCCTGGTATAACTCATTAATCTTTTTGGTTTTTACCTCATCTACCACCTCCTGCCAAGGAAGGGTAACCCACAGAAAACACACTCACCAGCAGTGAATCGCTGTCCTGACATCACAGCTCAGATTACCTACTGACTTTATCATCCCCATCCCTCCTTCAGAATACAAGCACAGCCCTTCCAAACTCCAGGACTCAAGTCTGGCTAACAGGCTTTCCTGAATCCCTTCATAAAAGTTACCTTGCTCATGTTTCAACAGCACACCCATTAAAAACCAAATGTCTCCATTCACTCCCATCTAACACACTCATACAAACCTGCTGGATGCTCAAGCCCTTAAAACTCAAAGCCTCTTTTATCCCCTCCCTCCAACTGATCCTGGGATGACCCCTACCTTTCCTACTGTCCACCCCAGATTTATACACCGACTTTATTATCCTATCCCTCTCCATCCTTTCTACTTGCCCAAACCACTTCAACAACCCCTCCTCATCCATCCAAAGTATATCCTTGGTGACCCAACAGTCTTTTAATTTCTAAGGTTCGAATTCTTCGCATAATATTCCCATCACATATTTCTCTCAAACAAGACATCTCCACTGTCTCTAGAGTTCTTCTCATAACAACATTCAAAAACCATGTCTCACACCCATATTAAAGTGTTGGTATCATTATATTCTATCATTCCCTTTTTTTTTTTTTCCACCAAATCCTCCTCCCGACTCCTTCCTTCCAATTTGATATTCAATCTATCAATGCCTACATTTCTTTTGAGTTACCTTCCTCACCTTGCTCTTTTTTATGTTTACATTCAATTTCCTTATTCAACATACCCTCCCAAATTCCTCCACCAACTTTTGCAACTTGTCTTCAGAATTCCCCAAAGAATCAAGTCATAAGCAAAGAGAAACTGTGCTAACTCCTACTTTGTATCAGATCCAATATCTTCTAATCTCACAAATTTCCCAACACCCTAGCATTCACTTCTTTCACAACCCCATTATAAATATGTTAAACAAACATGGTGACATCACACATCCCTATCTAAGTCTTGCTTTCCCTGGAAAAGTCCCCCCCCCACGCCCCAACGCTCCTGCATATCTCGCACGAGCCTCATTTTTAGGACAAACACTTTTAACTGTTTTTAATAACCTACCTGCTATTCAATACATTTGCAGTATCTGCTACAAGGATTCCCTATTCACCTTATCATATGCTTTTTATGAAACCATGAACACAAAAAATCACTCTTTACCCTTAGTACTGATCACTTATATGGTCTACACATCCCTTATTTTTCCTAAATTCTCCTTGCATCTCTGCAATCCTACTTTCTGTCCAACCCCTAACTTTTTCAATAATAATTCAACCGTAAACTTAACCTGATACAGTGGACCCCTGAGTTTCGGTCACCTCAGAAATCGAACAATTATGTAAGTTTAATATTGTAAGTGCTTTTGTATGTGTATTTTTGGGGGTCTGAAAGGACTAATCTAATTTACATTTTTCCTTAAGGGAACAAATTCGTTCGGTAATGGCACTTGAACAGCCTTCTGGAATGAATTATGACCGAAACTCGGGGGTCCACTGTATACTCAACAGGTTTATCCTCTAAAATTATTACTCTCTCTTGTCCCCTTTCACCATAACAGGATAACTACGCATGCTCTCTGCCAATCTTTTGGTTCCTTTCCTTCTTTCATCCATATATTAAACAACCACACTCATTAATCTTTAGTAATAAATTTCTGAATGTATCTGTACCCAGCCCAGTTTCTAACTCACTGAAATTTAATTTAGCATGACACTTATATTCCTGTCAACTTGAATCAAACAATCATTAAGTCCTTGATGATGATGCGGGTAACTCCCTTTCACCTGCTCAGTTTAGAAGCCATTAAGAGAGGAGGGGGTTACATGTTAAAACTCCTTGGTTGTATAAGGTAACAATGTTTATAATCATAGCCATAATTTTTAAAGGGGTGGACCAGTAAGCCAGCAGAAGGCCTTGGTCAGATGACCAAAAACTCCAGCTGCAGGTCATCATATGACTAAGACCTATGTCAGGAAACACTTGTCCTGTTTCCTAACAAACCTTATACGTACCTACCTATCCTGGGTTGTGTAATTGAGTGTTTTACCACCTCAGTCTTTCATTTGGAAGCCTGAGCATATGGTAATTACCTTCTCATTTTCTTATTATGCACTGATATGTTGGCAAGAGGTGGAAGTAATATTTGCAGTTGGCCATCATTGGCAATAAATATGTCATTAATCCCTGAATGCTGAAAAAGGCCACCATATGCCCCTGATAATTCCAGCTTTCATGATATACCTTGTGTATGATGGAATTTTTCCCTACATCTCTTGTGTGGCATGAACAAGCTATTTTCTCTTTGCAGGGCAAATATACATTGCAATAAGTATCATCACCATCCTCCAATCTGGAGGAACATGAAGGTCACTTTCACCTGTTGACTGTATACTCACATTTTCACTCGCATCTCTGTTCATGATTATAGACCAATAGGAAGCAATTACCATGAGCACATGACATGTAACTGGCCACTGTTATTGGGTCACATCCAAAATTGATAAATAAAAAATCAGCAATCACTATAGAAAACACAAGGCAGAAAGGTAGGCAAACTGATAAAACTGTGATTAAGGGGTCTTCAGAAAGACTGCATTTCTAAGAGGTTCATCAGAACTCAAACATGAAAAACCCAATACAGTCAACCCCCGGTGATAGACGGCGTCGGAGGTCGTCCAAATCAGTGTTAGACAGGTTTTTTAATGAGAATTTTGGCTCTGTAATAGACAAGCCGCTCGGAGTCGGCGATTCGTCCTGGACGCGTACGCGTGGCCCAGCTGGGCGCCCAGCCACTCAGTGTGCTATTGTTTACAAGCGAGCGACCACCACCCACGCATTCATACCAGTATATTGTCATTATTCCGCTGTTTTTAGTGCTTGCAACTGCTAAATAAGCTACCATGGGCCCCAAGAAAGCTCCTAGTGCCAGCCCTGTGGTAAAGAAAGTGAGATATAAGGTAGAACTGAAGAAGGAGATCATTGCAAAATATGAAAGTGGAGTGCGAATCACTGAGCTGGCCAGGCTCTATGGCAAATCCCATTCAACCATCTGTTCCATTATGGCCAAGAGAAAGGAAATCAAGAACGCTGTTGTTGCGAAAGGTGCAAGTATGGTCACAAAACAGAGATCTCAAGTGCTGGAACAAGTGGAAACTTTGTTGTTGTTGTGGATCAACGAGAAACAGTTAGCAGGAGATAGTGTTTCGCAGGCGATAATATGTGAAAAAGCAAGGCAGTTGCATGATGATCTCGTTAAGAAAATGCCTGCAATGAGTGCTGAAGTGAATGAATTTAAAGCCAGCAAAGGCTGGTTTGACAGATTTAAGAAGCGAAGTGGCATACATAGTGTTGTGAGGCATGGTGTGGCAGCCAGTTCTGACAAAAGTGCAGCTGAAAATTACGTGAATGAATTCATGGGGTACATAGAGGCTGAACAATTCCAACCCCAACAAGTGTTCAATTGTGACGAAACAGGCCTGTTTTGGAAGAAAATGCCCAACAGGACCTTCATTACACAGGAGGAAAAGGCACTCCAGGACATAAGCCTATGAAAGACAGGCTAACTTTGATGCTTTGTGCTAATGCCAGTGGTGATTATAAAGTGAAGCCTTTACTGGTGTATCATTCTGAAAATCCCTGAGTGTTTGGCAGATGCGGTATCACCAAGTCTAATTTGTGTGTGATGTGGAAGTCCAACAAAAAGACATGGGTCACAAAGGACATTTTCTTAGATTGGTTAAAAAACGTGTTTGGCCCCAGTGTGAAGAAATATCTCGAGGAAAATAATTTGCCACTTAAGTGCCTCCTGATAATGGACAATGCTCCTGGTCATCCTCAGACTTGGCAGAGGAAATTGTGCAGAACTAAGTTCATCCTCCAGCCCATGGACCAACAGGTCATTTGCAACTTTAAAGAACTTTACACCAAAGCAATGTTTCAAAAGTGCTTTGATGTGACCACAGACATGGATATAATCATAATAATAATAATAATAATAATATGACCCTAAAAGAGTTTTGGAAAGATCATTTCCATATCCTGCATTGTGTAAAGCTTATAGGTAAGGCTTGAGAGGAAGTGACTACCAGGACTTTGAACTCTGCCTGGAGAAAATTGTGGCCAGACTGTGTCCTAGATTTTGAAGGTTTTGGGGCTGAGCCTCAGAAATCTGAGCCTGAGCCTGTTGTGGAAGAAATTGTGGAACTGGGCAAGTCCATGGGGTTGGATGTTTGTACCGAGGATGTGGAACAGCTGGTGGAGAAGGACAATGAAGAGCTAACCACTGAAGATCTGCAAGAGCTTCAACAGTAACAGCAACAACAGACCACAGTTCAGGAAAATGGTTCAGAGGAGGAGGAGGAGGAACAGAGATGGAAGAAGGTGCCTTCTTCAAGGATTAGGGAGATCTGTGCCAAATGGGCTGATGTGCAAGGCTTTATGGATCATTATCAACCTAACCAAGCTGTTGCAGACCATGTTGGCCACATGTACAATGACAATGTGGTCTCCCATTTCAGGGATGTTTTAAAGAAACACCAGACACAGAGCTCCCTGGACAATTTTTTGTGAGAGAAAGTTCCAGTGACTCTCAACCTGGTCCTAGTGGCATTAAAAGAAAAAGGCCAGTAACCCCAGAAAAGAACTTACCACCTGCAGTGTTAATGGAAGGGGATTCCCCTTCCAAACACTAGCATACTACTCCATCTTCTCCCCTCCTCCCGTCTTCCACACATCAACAACTCTTCAATAAATGTAAGTGACATGTTACTGTACTATTATTTCTTAATTTTTCATACAATTGTGTATAATTTAATGTCAAAAAGTTCTAAAAAATATTTTATTTTAATACTTTTGGATGTCTGGAACGGATTAATTTTATTTCCATTATTTCTTATGGGGAAAATAGAATCGGAGTTCGACCAAACCGGTGATCGACGGGCCCTCTGGAACGGATTACCGGCGATAACCGGGGGTTGACTGTACTGTAACTGCTATGTACAAAAAGGGCACAGTTCATGAACACCTGGAGGCTATGTTGGAAAAGTATTAACTTGTGATTTGTGTTTAACTGTACAAATGTCACAACTGGAAGTTTTGCCAACAAGTCATTTTGGAGAAAAGCTAACAAGACATAAATCTCTTATACTATTTGATTACTAGGGAATGGTTTAATGAATTTTCTAGATATTTCTGTTACCTTTAATAAGTTTTTATTAAGCATTTAATACTTGTTCTGAAATATTACTAGTGTGGAAAATCATGCAAGAAAGCAGATGCCATACTTATATTGAGAACAAAAAGTTTGTGTGAAAAGGAAGAAGAATGGCAGAAAGGCACAAAATAAAAAAAAATTAAAAAATGAAGAAATTACATTCCTTGAATAGGCAATGAAATAATTCAACATGTGCTACAGCAGTGAGAGAGTAAACAAAGAAAATATCCACCGTTGAAAAAATGGTACTGCACTTCATCTGACATCCTGCACACTACAGGTGCTCCTTGACTTATGATGGTGGTTACATTCCGATGAACCCATCATTAGTCGAAAATATTTTAAGTTGAAAATGAATACAGTAAGCCCTCGACTCTCAAACATATTGGGGACCTCCTGAATTGTGTATAACATTCATAATTGAGGAAGTCTTCAACTTATGAACATGTTGGGGACCTTCTGTATTGTGTATAATAAAATACAAGAAAAATATTATGTATACACAATAATGATGTAGTAATAATGATATTATACACAGTACAGAAGATTCTCAACATGTCTGTAAATCAAGGACTTACTGTATTATTATGATGATGATGATGATGATAATAATAATAATAATAATAAATCTTTATTTCTTAAAGTACATGTACTGTACAAGGTATACAGGCCTAGCTCACATCAATGACATACTACTACATATATAGTATGTCATTTTGGGCAAATTAGGTCAATTTTGTCCCCAGGATGCAACCCATACCAGTTGACTAACACCCAGGTACCTATTTTACTGATAGGTGAACATAGTCAGTAGGTGTCTTGAGGAAACACATCCTAGTGTTTTCACCCGTACCGGGGATCAACCCCTGGCCCTCAGTGTGTGAGCTGAGTACACTAGCAATCGATCTATGGAACACCCTAAGTAAATAAGTAAACAAATAACTATTGTCACTGAATAAGTAAATACAGTGGATCCCCGGATTTCGTCATTAATTCGTTCCAGAATGCTGTTCAAGTGCCGTTACCGAACGAATTTGTTCCCATAAGGAATAATGTAAATTAGATTAATCCTTTTAGACCCCAAAAATACACTTACAAAAGCACTTACAAAAATTCACTTACATAATTGTTCGAGTCAGGAGCAGTACGAAATCCGGGGGTCCACTGTAAACCAATAATTACTGTAACTAATTAAATAGCACTAATGAAAAGTAAAAAATGTGTATACAAATTACGGACTTGCTGCCTTCGTGCTGGGTAATTATCTTAAGTTTCATCTCCAAAGTAATTGTTTTTACACCATCGTAAAGTCAAAATATCGTAAGTTGAACCATCGTAAGACAAGGAGCACCTGTAGTATCATTATGGGTAATTGAGGAAAATCACACAAGCAAGAGAGAGATAATAAAATGTGTCTGGAAGCTGCAACCGTCTCCAACTACTACAAATTAAGACCCTCTCATCAAAAAATGCTGCAACTACTACTTTTCCAATTTAGGAGAGCTGGTCTCAGATCAGACTGCAGGGGTGATGATTACTGCAACCAATAACAGATATATGTAACATAACTCAAATGACTGACAACATATACTAAAATTTAAACCTTTTTCTGAAAATTATGCATACACCAGTTTGCCAATAAGCCAACTATGCTGTATTTCTTATCTGTAACTACAGAAACAACCCTAAGCTTATGTTGTTCCTACGTAATCTTAATTTATTGAATCTCAAGGTTTATAACTATTTCTGGTGATTGTAACACTTACTACCTTTTATTTTTAACTCATTTTATTGTTCTACCATTATTTGTGAAGAACAAGTTTCTATTGTCCTTTCAACACTGCTTCTTCCTTATAATTATTATACTTATGAGGAAGTGCTAAACCCATAAAGGTCAAACCATGAGATGAGTGGGGAATGGAAAGCTAATTAATTAGGTTTGACCCCAAGAAAGAGGAGGGCAGCATCAATTCCTTGAATCAAGAGATCTTCACCAACATCAAGGCATCTCTTTCATCTTTAACCCTTTCAGTCACCATCACGTAGAACTACATCATTGAGGTCAGGGTCCCTCACATAGTTCTATGTCACGAGCTCACTCAAATAAGCTACAAGCAGTAAATTTTGGCTTAGATATGAGAGAATGGGTCTGTGCAGTGAGTGTCCACTGTATAAAAAAATTCTGCCCCATGCAGTGCATGAAAACAAAACTCTAACCATGTGGATGGTTTAAAATGGCAACTTTGAGGTGTTTTCTCAAAGGGTTTTTATGGTTTTTATTGGCTGTTTCTTGGTATCATCTGATGCAATGAAAGACATACTACTGAAGTAGAGATGACTTTGATCGGTTACAGTACCAGAAATAGCTTGAAACTGAGCTCAAAGCAGCAGAAAAAAATTATTTTTTTTGCCAATATTTCTAAAGATGGATGAGGTCCACCTACACCCCCTCTGCTTCAATTATTGGGCACCATAAACTATAACCAACAATTTGTGGTTATATTTTATTATTCAAAAACTAAAGTAAATCTTCTCTTTTTGTGTGAATAAAAATTCAGAATGGAAGGCAAGTGTAATATGGGAAAGGCTTGGGGACATAATTAATTAACAAAGAAAATGTTTTAGTGTATAGAACAAAAGTTAGAGATAAGATAGGTCCCCTTAAAAATAATTATGGGTATCTTACTGACAAAGAGAATGAAATGTGCTCTATTTTTAATAATTATTTTCTCTCGGTTTTCACTCAGGAAGTCACTAATAATATCCCAAGAATTAGGTATTTTAGTGGGCCTGAAGAAGATAAATTATGTAGTATCACAGTCACTAGCGAAAAGGTTATCAAACAGATAGACCGTTTGAAGCAAAATAAATCGCCAGGCCCTGATGAGCTTTTTTCAAGGGTTCTTAAGGAATGCAAAATAGAACTCTGTGAACCCTTAACTAACATTTTTAACCTATCTCTTCAAACAGGTGTAGTGCCGGATACGTGGAAGATGGCTAATGTAATTCCTATTTTTAAAGCAGGGGACAAGTCGTTACCATCAAATTACCGCCCAATAAGTCTAACATCAATTGTAGGCAAATTACTAGAGTCGATTATAGCTGATAACATAAGCCATCTCCATAGGCATAATTTGATTAATGATACTCAGCATGGATTCACCAGGGGCGTTCCTGCCTAACTAATTTATTAACTTTTTCAGTAAGGCTTTTGAGGCAGTTGATAATGATAAAGAATTTGATATTGTTTATTTGGATTTTAGTAAGGCTTTGATAGAGTACCACATCAGAGACTGTTAAAGAAAGTGGCTGCTCATGGCATTGGGGGAAAAGTGTTGTCATGGATCGAGTCATGGCTCACCAATAGGAAGCGAGGGTGTGCATAAATGGGGTTAAATCGGAGTGGGGATCTGTAACAAGTGGCGTTCCTCAGGGATCGGTTTTGGGCCCGTTGTTGTTTATAATATATATAAATGACCTTGACGAGGGAATTTCTAGTGATATGAGCAAATTCGCTGATGACACGAAGATAGGTAGGATAATCGATTCAGACGTAGATGTCAGTGAACTACAGGAGGATTTAGACAAACTCAATTCCTGGTCAGAAAAATGGCAGATGCAGTTCAATGTAGATAAATGCAAAGTTCTAAAGCTCGGGAGTGTCCATAACCCAAGCACTTATAAGTTAAATAACGTAGAACTTAGCCATACAGATTGCGAGAAGGACTTGGGGGTGATGGTAAGCAGCAACCTTCAACCAAGACAGCAATGCCTAAGCGTACGTAATAAGGCAAATAGATTACTGGGATTTATATCAAGAAGTGTTAGCAACAGAAGTCCAGAGGTTATATTACAGCTTTATACATTTTTCAGAGCATAGTTCTAGCTGCCCAGACAACTTTTGTTCCAAGTAGGGAAATTAGATCTAACAAAAATGATCCTAAATGGATGAACAATAGATTAAAACATCTCATTGGTCAAAAGAAGGCATATATAGGCGTATCAAAAGAGGGATGGACAGATAAGAAATCAATATTTTCAATTAAAGAGAGAAATAAAAAAGGAATAAGAAAAGCAAAAGGGATTATGAGGCTAAGGTCGCAAGGGATTCGAAGACTAACCCAAAAGGGTTCTTTCAGGTATACAGAAGTAAGATTAGGGACAAGATAGGCCCACTTAAGAGTAACTCAGGACAGATCACGGACAGTGATAAGGATATGTGTGAAATTTTCAATACTTACTTCCTCTCAGTTTTTACTCAGGAAGATACTAGCAGAATTCCAGAAATAATAAATTATGTAGAACTGGAAGATAACAGACTATGCTCGATTGGGGTAACTAGTGACATGGTCCTCAGACAAATAGAGAAATTAAAACCTAACAAATCCCCAGGCCCTGATGAACTGTTTGCAAGAGTTTTAAAGGAATGTAAAGAGGAACTTAGCAAACCTTTGGCAAATCTTTTCAATATATCACTACAAACTGGCATAGTGCCAGACAAGTGGAAAAGGGCAAATGTAATACCTATTTACAAGGCAGGTGACAGGTCCTTAGCTTCGAACTATAGACCAATAAGCCTTACCTCCATAGTTGGTAAATTTATGGAATCAATAATTGCCGAGGCATTCGTAGCCATCTTGAAAAGCATAAATTGATTAATGAATCTCAACACGGTTTTACAAAGGGGCGTTCATGTCTTACGAATTTACTAACTTTTTCACTAAGGTGTTTGAGGAAGTAGATCATGGTAATGAATATGATATTGTGTATATGGACTTCAGTAAGGCTTTCGATAAAGTTCCACATCAGAGGCTACTGAGGAAACTTAAGGCACACGGAATAGGAGGAGAAATTTTTCCTGGGTAGAGGCATGGTTGACTAATAGGCGGCAGAGAGTTTGCATAAATGGAGAGAAATCAGAATGGGGGCGTGTCTCAGCGGTGTTCCACAGGGGTCAGTTTTGGGCCCCTGTTGTTTACAATTTACATAAACGACATAGATGAGGGAATAAATAGTAGCATAAGTAAATTTGCTGATGACACCAAAATAGGCCGTCCAATTCATTCAAACGAGGACATTAGAGCACTCCAGGATGATTTGAATAGACTGATGCAGTGGTCGGAGAAGTGGCAGATGCAGTTTAATGTAAACAAATGCAAAGTTCTAAATGTTGGGCAGGACAATAACCATGCCACATATAAGCTGAATAATATAGATCTTATTACTTGTAATTGCGAGAAGGATTTAGGAGTTCTGGTTAGTAGTAATCTGAAGCCTAGACAACAGTGCATAAGTGTTCGCAATAAAGCTAACAGAATCCTTGGCTTCATATCAAGAAGTATAAATAACAGAAGTCCTCAGGTTGTTCTTCAACTCTATATATCTTTGGTTAGGCCTCATTTAGATTATGCTGCACAGTTCTGGTCACCGTATTACAGAATGGATATAAATGCACTGGAAAACGTACAGAGGAGGATGACAAAGTTGATCCCATGTATCAGAAATCTTCCCTATGAGGATAGACTGAGGGCCCTGAATCTGCACTCTAGAAAGGCGTAGAATTAGGGGGATATGATTGAGGTGTACAAATGGAAAACAGGAATAAACAAAGGGGATGTAAATAGCGTGCTGAAAATATCCAACCAAGACAGGACTCGCAGCAATGGTTTCAAGTTGGAAAAGTTCAGATTCAGGAAGGATATAGGAAAGCACTGGTTTGGTAATAGAGTTGTGGATGAGTGGAACAAACTCCGAGTACCGTCATAGATGCTAAGACGTTGTGTAGTTTTAAAATAGGTTAGATAAATACATGAGTGGGTGTGGATGGGTGTGAGCTTGTACTAGGTCAGATGCAGTGCTCCTTCCTTAAGTGAATGTAACCTGACCTGTACTAATTCCTTAAGTGGAAGTGACCTGACCAGGTGGTCGGCTGGACAATTATATGAGTGGGTGCGGTTGGGTGTGAATTGGTCCTGACTAGGTTGTGCTACTAGGTCAGATGCAGTGCTCCTTCCTTAAGTGAATGTAACCTGACCTGGCTGGGTCGGGGCATTGGCTTAAGCCGTTGGAGATTTGGACCTGCCTCGCATGGGCCAGTAGGCCTGCTGCAGTGTTCCTTCTTTCTTATGTTCTTATGTTCTTATCATTAGTAAGGCCTCACCTAGATTACGCAGCTCAGTTCTGGTCTCCATATTACAGAATGGACATAAATTCGTTAGAAAACATTCAGCGTAGAATGACTAAATTAATACATAGCATTAGAAATCTTCCTTACGAAGAAAGATTGAAGACCATTAAATTACATTCACTTGTAAGACGTAGAATGAGGGGAGACATGATCGAGGTATACAAGTGGAAAATGGGTATTAACAAAGGGGATATAAATAAGGTCTTGAGGGTATCTCTCCAAGAGAGAACTCTCAATAATGGATTCAAGTTAGATAAGTTTAGATTTAGAAAGGATATAGGAAAGTATTGGTTTGGAAATAGGGTAGTTGATGAGTGGAACAGTCTGCCTAGTAGGGTTATTGAAGCAAGGACCTTGGGTAGTTTTAAATTTAGGTTGGATAAATTCATGAGTGAAAGGGGTTGGATTTGAGTGGGAATTGCACATGAGTAAATAAAATTATCAAAGCTTATTTCTTGGGTAGCATTGAAAATTAGGTTGAACAAATATTCTGTTAGTGGGATGGAATGTGAAGGACCTGCCTAGAATGGGCCAACAGGCCTGCTGCAGTGTTCCTCCTTTCTTATGTTCTTATGTAATATCTACACTGTTTATTTTGAACTATTTTAAAATTGGTATTTTCTGTGTAAAATTGGCCAAATTAACAACTTCTGTGCACCTTATAGGGTACTTCTAATAGTTGAGTGGGCAGTTTCTCATGTTCAGTCAATAGAACTGAAGGCATACTAGCAAAATAGCTAAGAATTTGGTCGACTGAAGCAATGAAATTGGCTTAAAATTGGACTCAAAGTTGGCGAAGTCGCCGATGCGTAAATTGAGCTAAGACCGTTGTGTGGCTGCATAAATCCATAAGTTCCCATTAAATTTCATACTTCAGAAAAAGATTTTCTACCATTTCAGGAGGAAAAAAAGTGTTTTTAACCCTTTCAAGGTCAGTCCCGTTGTACAGGATGGCCATCACTAATCTGTTTCCATCAGTAATCCAGCACTAATTTCAGCTAGCATAATTTTAAATTTCCGGGGTTGCTTCACCAACCAGCTGCTACTGTTTGGTGGCACTACTTGCTGCATAAGTCATTCCAATTTTTTTTTCTTCATTTATTGTTATAACCTGCTCACTTTTAACCCTAGCCATGGTTCCAATGAATAAAAAAAAATGATTCTCGTTATATAAGCATATAAGGGTACATTGTCCATAAAAGATAAGGTGGCTTTGAAACCACTGTTGGTCGCCATGAGCTCAGCTCACTCAGATAAGCTGTCACTGGTAAATTTGGGCCTACATATGAGAGAATAGGTTTGTGTGGTAAGTGTGCACTATATAAAAAATATCCTGCAGCACGCAATGCATAATGAGAAAAAACAGCAACTGTGCTTTTGATGTAAAACAGCGACTTTTGCAGTGTATTTCTGTATGGTTTGTATTGTTGTATTCTCGTTTTTTGGTCTCATTTGATAGAATGGAGAGATATACTACAGAAACAGATATAATTTTGATTTGTTTCATGCTGGAAAGTACCTTAAAATTGAGCTCAAAGTAGTGGAAATGTTCGATTTTTGCCGATGTTCAAGAGTAAACAAATGACATCACCGTCCAATACGTGTCCAATTGGCCAGTCTAATATACAGTCATGAATGGGTTAACATTATTTATACAATTATTACAATAATGCAGTAGTCTGCATAACAGTAAATCTTCTATTTTTTGTGTGAATAAAAATTCAAAATGGAAAGCAAGTGTAATACAAGAGGGGCCTGGAGACATGACTAATAAATGGAGAAAATGTTATTTTAGTGTCAAGAATGTCTACATTGTTTATTCTGGACCCTATTTTGAAATTTGCAACTCTTGAAATTTGTGTGAAATTGGCCAAATTACCAATTCCTGACTACTTTATTGGGTAGTTGAAATGGGTAAATGGGCGGTTTCTTGTACTCTATCACCATAATAGAAGGAATACTAGTGAAATAGCTATGAGTTTGGTGGACTGCAACAATGGAATGAGCCAAAAATAGGACCTAAAGTGGGTAAAATCACCGATGGGTAAATACTGCCATTGTGTTAAGTGTATTCTAACTTAACCACTCTGTAATCCAGCAAAGTCACTAATCCCGCACCCTACAGGTACCAATGATGCCGGATTAGTGATAGTCAACCTGTACTAAGGCTTTGAAGCCAGGGTCAGTCCCATAGTTATACTCTACTCCATAAGCTCAGTTCACTCAGATAAGCTGTGAGTGGTAAATTTAGGCCTAGAGATGAGAGAATGGGTCTTTGCTGTAAGTGTGCACCATATAAAAAAACATCCTGCAGCAAGAAGTGCATGAGAAAAAATTGCAACCATGTTTTTGGTTTAAAACAGTGACTTTGCGGTATATGTGTATTTTCGTATGTTTTTTATGGTTGTATTCTCAAGTTCTTGGTCTCATTTGATAGATTGGAAGATATAATACAAAAATAGAGATGATTTTAAGTTTTTCAGGGCTGAAAGTAGCTTGAAATTGAGCTCAAAATAGCAGAAATGTTTGATTTTTGCTGATACTTCAGAGTACACAAGTGACATCACTCGTCCAATACGTGTCCAACTGGCCAGTCTAATAAACATTTAGGAATGCACTGACATTATTTATACAATTATATATTACAATAATGCAGTAGTCTGCATAACAGTAAATCTTCTATATTTTTTTGTGTGAATAAAAATTCAAAATGGAAAGCAAGCATAATATAAAAGGGGTCTGGGGATAAAACTAATGAACAGTGGAAATGTTTTTTTAGTGCCAGGAATGTCTACATTGTTTATTCTGGACCGTATTTTTAAATTGGCAATTTTTTAATTTTGTGTGAAACTGGCCAAATTACTCATTTCTGATCACTTTATTGGGTAGTTGAAATAGACAGAAAGAATACCAATGAAATAGCTATGGGTTTGTGTCCTGTTGAAAACAGGACACAAATTGGGCGAAATCGTGATATGTAAATATCTCCGAGACTGCTAACTTTGCGAGAGAGTAAATCTTTAAGTTTTCCATCAAATTTCACACTTTTGGTGCCATTACCTTCGGAAAAAGATTCTCTATCATTGCATAAGAAAAAGTAATTTTTTTTCTTGAAAATTCTTCAACCCTAAGAGCAAGTTTGAGATCAGGGGTCTTGACCTTGAAAGGGTTAAAAAGTGGACACAGAGCAAAATAAATTTCAGGGGCCTAGACACTGAAAGGGTTAATGGGTCTTCCTTCATTTCTAACTACAGCCTCTTCGCTCTACCTATTTATGTCAAGAAACATTTCTTACTAACTCTTTTGTATCCTTTTATCATCTTATAATGTTATCATGTCTCCTCTTTTCATTCAAAATTGACTGGTAATGTGTACACTTTTTGCTGATTTGTCTACATATCACATATTTGTCCAAATACCACCACTGCATTACATAATTTTTGTCTAACATATATTGTATACAGTGGACCCCAGCCTAACGAGCAAAATTCATTCCAGAAGCCTGCTCAAGTGCCATTACCAAACAAATTTACTTCCTTAACCCTTTGGGGGTCGACAGGCCTTCTCAGAAACCTGTTCCTGGGGTCGAAAATGTTTTGGAAAAAAAAATATTTTTTTCTTATGAAATGATAGAGAATCTTTTTCCGATCATAACGCCACCAAAATTATGAAATTTGATCGAAAACTAATGGAATTATGCTTTCGCGAAGTTAGCGGTATCGATGACATTTACGCATCGGCGATTTCGCCCACTTTGAGCCCTATTTTCGGCAAATTCCTATGTTTCAGTCTACTAAAATTATAGCTATTTCGCTAGAACTCCATTTCTTCTATCGATTGAGTACAAGAAACCGCCTATTTATAAATTTCAACTACCCAAAATAGTGGTCAGAAAATGGCAATTTGGCCAATTTCACACAAATTTCAAACGATGCCAATTTCAAAATAGGGTCCAGAATAAACAAGGCAGACATTCCTGGCACTAAAATAACATCTTCTCTGTTCATTAGTCACGTCTCCAGGCCCCTCTTACATTACTTTTGCTTTCCATTTTGAATTTTTATTCTCACAAAAAATAAAAAATTTACTGTTATGTATACAACTGCATCATTGTAAAAATAGTATAAATAATATCAGAGCACTTGTGCATGAATATTAGACTCGCCAGTTGATGTGTATTGGACGCATGGTGTGATTTGTTTACTCTTGAACATCGTCAAAAATCAAACATTTTCGATACTTTGAGCTCAATTTCAAGGTACATTGACATTGTCAAACCAATCAAAATCATCTCTATTTCTGTAATATATCTTCCATTCTATCAAATGAGACCAAGAAAACGAGAATACATCAATAAATACCATACGAAAATAGACTGCAAAGTCGCTGTTTTAAACAAAAAAAACGGTCAGAGTTTTTTCTCTCATTATGCAGTGTGTGGTGCAGGATTTTTTTTATACTGCACACACGGACCACACAGACCCATTTTTTCATATGTAGGGCTACCAGCCGTTTCCCACTTAATTTGAGGCCGCTAGAATTTACGTGTACTAGTACGGCAACGACCCCTGCTCGTAAAACGTACTAGTACGGCACCGACCCCCAAAGGGTTAAGAAATAATGTCACGTAGGTTAGTCTATTTCAGACCCCCAAAAACACACTTCCACAAGCACTTACAATATTATACTTACATAATTGTACGATTTCCGGGGTGCTCGTTAGGTGGGGGTCTACTGTATAAGGTTTATTCAACATTTCCCCATCCATATATCTAAGGGTTATTTTAATGTTGGTCACTGTTGCATTGGTTTTTCCCTACACTTTCAGACATGGTCTTATAGTGACCATCTTTTGTTAATGATGCCTGCTGATGCCTTTGAAATTTTATTACAAAATCTAAATTTTTTATTTAACTTATTTTCACTTTCTCCTTTTTCTATTACATGACTTATATCCAGAATAAATTCCATCATGCATTTTATTCTCTTTTTTTTTTTGTTTCCCTCAAACCAATGTTTGCATTTTCCTTTTAAATAGGATTTCTTATCTGCTGTAATAGTTTGACTTTTATTAATCTTATATTTTGCATTTTCCTGAGTAGTCTTTCATGAGGAACTTTACAAAAAGTCTTCCTAAATTTTTAATAAATGCAATCTGCCCATTCATTTCATTCATAATACTGTAGCTTAATACATATATATATATAGTAAATTCTAAAATTAACATACTAATACGTAGGAGTGGTGGTGAATACTATATGAAAATGTTTTGCTATGGTCCCAACAATAACAAACAATTCTATAACCAACAGACTCTGTTCACTGTTTCCGAATCAACTGATCCAGTAGATTTTGTCCTGCATTTCTGAAGTCTGTTAAATTGAGGTCAATTAAACTGGGAGTTTACTGCATTTAAAAACTAAGAATATTACTTGCTGCCTGTGAGCTGGATTTGCAAGTCCACAAATCTCACATATCATGCCATTATTTGTAAGCTTAGCTCCCAAAGCCAAGAGTTGTGTATATTATGCTATTATCTGAGAGATGTATTTATAGATTCATGACTCAAAATGCTATTGCATATAATCATCTACATACTGTATGTGCTTCTTAGATGATCCATTTCTATCACAACTGACCTAAACCAAAATTTTCAGCTAATATTGTGTCCAAGTACAGGGGCCATGCATCTCTAGAATGTCTCATAGATTTTCTAATGAAATATAAATTCTGCATAAACATATTGGATATGGAGGGAGGATGTGTTACTTATTTATAGCTAAAGAAGCAAAGCAAAGCTTGTTTTGTTTTGCATTTGATATTTAGTCCATTCCAATTTTTTAACGTTTCTGATTACTGTAGTGCTGTAACTCATTCCATTTTTTAGCACAATGTTTCCCAAGAAAAACTTTTTAGCATTCTTTCAGCAGAACTTCTTTAGTTTATTATGGCCTCTTGTTCTGCCAATTGATGGTGTTACAAAGCTTTCCTGGTCAATTCTTTTGTAATCTTTAAGGGTCTTTAATGCAGTTACATTTCCTTTTTTCCTTCCTTTCAGGCAAAGACCATATCCAGTGTCTCAACAGTTTCTTTGTAAATCATTTTTTTTTTTAACTAAGCCATTTTGTAGCTTTAATTGGCACCTTCTAGGTTGTCCATATGATTTTTTTTAAATAGGGTAACCATAAGAGATGAACACATTTACCAACACTCAATAGCTATCTTGCCAGAAGTAGCGGGACGTTACAATTCAAATAAATATCTGAGCTGCAATATCCCCACCCATCCTTCTGAATGTAGGCACTGTACTTCCCACTGAAGTTTGACTAACCAGTTTCCCTGAATTCTCTCATATTTCCCTGTTTACACTGAAACACTAAGTCAAATCCAAAAAATAACTTAATCCTACTCATTCAAGATACACAGGTCCCTACAATGTAAACAATATACAGTGGACCCCCGAGTTTCGTAAAAACTTCACTCCTGAAGTCTCCTCAAGTGCCATTACCGAACGAATTTACTCCCTTAAGGAAAAATTTCACGTAGGTTAGTCTATTTCAGACCCCCAAAAATACACTTCCACAAGAACTTACAAAATTATACTTACATAATTGCACGATTTCCGGGGTATTCGTTAACCGAGGGTCCACTGTATATAGCTCTCCTTCCACTCCTTCCTTGGACATCCTCTACACCTTACATTCATTTTAAGTTTATACATCTTTTTGGTCAATTTTGCTTCATCCTTTCTGAATGACCAAACCATCTCAGCAACTCCTCTGCTCTCTGAATTATTCCTTTCATACCACTCACAATGTCCTCACAATGTGCTCTTTATTCTCTGCATAATATCACATCAAACATGAATCTCAAAAAAACCCATCTCCACTGCCTTCAGCCTCCTCCTTGTTATAACCTTCAAAGACCATGCTTCATACCCACACAAAAGTACAGTGGCACCTCGAGTTACGATGGTCCCCAAAATCGCCCTTTTATGTAAGTTTATTTTTTTAAATGCTTTTGTAAGTATATTTTTGGGGGTGTAAAAGGACTAGTCTATTTTACATTATTCCTTATGGGGATAAATTCGTTTGGTAATGGCACTTGAACAGCATTCTCGAACGAAAAAATATCGTAACTCGAGGTACCACTGTATTGGGTTTGTTATAATCTGATACATATTTCCCATTTTGCATTATTTTATCAATTTCCTTCTTTTGACTCGATGCTCCAGCAAGTTTCTTTCCCTCATCCATTTTATGACTCACTTCAACCTTAGATTGCCCAATCTGCAAACACTTCCAATACTTAATATCTCAATATATTTATTCTCTCTATACTTCTCCTCTTTAATTTGATGTTAAATCTCTCCTTACCTGGAATACTTCTTACCCTCTTTCAATCTTTGCAACTTCTCCTCCAGCAAAAAGCACCTGTAATAACACCCAACTGACACTAGAGTCAATATTTATTAATCCCACACTTTTTCCTAATTGCAACTGTATTAATTTCCTTTACAATGTCATCTTTTGATTTTTACTCCATCAGCTATTGCAATCCTAGGCAGAGTGACCCCGAGAAGAACACACACATTCATCTAAACTCATCTTATGGTTGTCTTGCTAAAATTGCTTGAACATTACAACTCAAATGACCCATCAACTGCAACATCTATAATTAGTGACATTAAACAGAACAGTAACATTCCACATAATTTTCCTGAAAAATACTATCCTTCTCTTCTCAATACTTTAATTAGCATAAACCTCACCTATCTCATATATTTATAACATCTGCCATATGAATAAGTATGGTAAGCAAGTTGCATAAAATTACTGTAATTTAGTAACTTAACTTTTCCTAGTGAAACTTTACATAGCCAAATATGCACCTTAATATATTTGTAACATAGTTAAGCATGGGTGTGGAGAAAGTTTCTCCAGAAAGGAGGGGGTATCAACCCCTTCAGCCCTTTCAGCCCCCTGAGACACTCAGCCCTCTAGAGGGGCTGATAGCCTCTCTTGCTTCCGCATGATCAACAATTTAATTGGAAGCAGATAACCAGTCAGAAGTCACGTACTCTCTTTGCAAGAGACCAGTGTTTGCAACTAGTGTGGGTTAATGAGAGAAAATGACTCTCTTACCGTAGCAGGAAAATTAAGGAAAACTCTGCACCCACTTTATTTGCAATTTGAGGCTTCCATAAACTGCCATCTATGCCCAGACAGTGAAAAATCAAGCATCTTGTATTTCATCCCATTGCAGTTTGGCAAGGAAGGGAAATAAGGCTGCAATCAGCATTGAGGGGCAAGAAAGAGTAGAGAGGGCACAGTGCAGGGCAGATTGAAATAAGAACTGGTAACAGGAACTCGTGCTCCACGCTGTAAGAACAGACAGACATAAGTGGTCACGCATTACTGTGCCTCAGACAATCTCAATATCCGCGGTAGAAAGATTACAGAGAAGTGTGCTCAGCTTTATGTAGTGACATTACTGCAAAATAAAGGACAAATCTTGTGGAACGTAGTGTACCAGTGCTAGTGTTAGGAATTTCCAGACTGAGTGGAAGATGTGTGACATTCCTAAGGACACTTCAGCTTCTATCAAGTCACTGATATCTGTCGTACATGGTGCATTCAACACCATAGCTACGATACAATGAGCAAGGTTTCAATCTCACTTATCAATCGGGGAAGCTGCAGTTTCTGATGATGCAAGGCGATTGAAACCATCCTATAGATGGCAGTGAGGTGTGGGCTTTTGAGCCCAAAACCGTAAGTGAAGTCAACATTCAGTTACTGAATGAAACACTGACAATGCTCCTCAGGGGCAATTATTCTTAAACTCACTCACTTATTCCTCATCAGCTTCAGGGTTGTAGAACAGCTGTCTCACGTCGAAGGAGTCTTCTGGATGCAGCTGCAGAAGGCTGACACAGCAACAAAGCTAAGTATCCTCATTCTTGTACAGATACATAGCTTATGCTTATGTTCTACAGAAAAATCCCTACAAGTTGGTCTTGCTCGAACCGGATAGTGGCCACGTAGTGGTCCAAAAACTTGTAATACAGTGTACAAGTACTTAAAGAACCTATGGTCCTTCAAAAAACTAAGTAAAAACGAGTGTTTTTACAAAATAAATAAAAATAAATGAGTGCTCCAGGTTCAATCAAAGAAAATGGTGAGCGAGAGACATCTGCCTCACTTGCCAATAGAAAACAGGAGGCACTCACCCAGCTCAAATGCCCCCAAAGTCAACCAATAGAAAATGGGGTACCAGCCCCCAGCAGGGTCGGCTCACCCACACTCAAGCGGCGACTCTCTCAAGCGCTTACTCAGCATGCAAAACAGACAGCGAGCAGCATATCTCAATGTGTATGCTTTGTACACACACTGTTCATAATGTTCATAGACACAAATTAAGAGACGAGACTGTGTCTCATGTTTGCCTCTTTTATATTTTTAAGGAAGTTTATATTAAGTTTAAGCTTTCATATACAGTGACATTTATATGTACGTATATGTATAATGAATATGCAGTGTGATGTGTGTAGAGTCTTAAGTCAATGCAGTAATGCTGATGTGCTGATACAACATAACTCAGGACATCAACAACCCAGAGCTTGGTCCAGCCATATGTACCCTGTGTATCCTCCAAAGTCAAGGTCGCGGTCAGTGGGTCAGTAGTGTTGCTGATGCGATTATTGCTGACACAATCAAAACAAGCTCTCAGCTGTTCACTGCGGTGAAGTTTTAAACACTTGTAGTATAGAGTTAGGAATTATTATTAGTATGTATTCGTGTTCAAGATGATGTCATTAGACACGAAATTTAAATCTTTACGGACGAAGATTACGCAATTAGAAGATTTGTTTGCTGTCTGTGAAGAGTTGACTCAAAATGCAAATATAGATTTTGACATGCTGGAAGCAAAACTCAATCTTCTTTAAAATCGTTTGAAGAACATTAATTCAGATTATGAAAGTTATGAAAGTGCTTTCTTAGGGTCAGATCCGTCTGATGATGAACTTCAACGAGTTTTGGGTGCATTTAGTACTCAACAAGAAACGTGGGCAGAAAGACTTTGTACCTGCCTGTTGCGAACCCTGAACAAGATAATTGGGTAAAGTGGTTGACGGACCATTTGGGTACTGCACGTCCAGTATCACTGGGCTGCAGTGCCCAGTGTGACATCACCACAGTCAATGTCAGGGCAGGGAACCTGGCATGAAGGTAGTATGGTCCATGACTTGACTGAGTAACGTGGCTGGTATAAGTCGTGATATCCCAGCCTGCCTTAACTGCTTTGCTGTATCCCAGCCTGCCATACTGGACTCAGTTTTCTGCTGGCTTTGGTGGCCGCACGACAGTTCACGCAGTGTGACTCAGATGGCTTGTGTGACATCTGTCACGTGAGACACGCCGCTTGTCTGACATGGAGTGTGAACCAACGACGGAGGTGTCGAAAGGGCACAACTAGAGAGGGGCACTGTAACACAGAGAAAAAGGTGTCGGTGGAGACACAGAGATGTGATATGTGTCGTGTGACATGGACAAGGGTGTCGGTTGACACAAGTAGCGAGTGCGTGTTACAATGGGAAAGGGTGTCTTGACACAGAGAGATGGAGGGTTAACACAAAGTGTGAGACATCAGGGGCGTAGTGTCGTGTGACAGTAATGTGACACAGTTATTGTGATATGTGCTTGTGACACTGGTAAGGTGTGTGTGTCTTGTGACACTGGTAAGGTGTGTGTGTCTTGTGACACTGGTAAGGTGTGTGTGTCTTGTGACACTGGTAAGGTGTGTGTGTCTTGTGACACTGGTAAGGTGTGTGTGTCTTGTGACACTGGTAAGGTGTGTGTGTCTTGTGACACTGGTAAGGTGTGTGTGTCTTGTGACACTGGTAAGGTGTGTGTGTCTTGTGACACTGGTAAGGTGTTGACACTGGTGTGTGTGTCTTGTGACACTGGTAAGTGTGTGTGTCTTGTGACACTGGTAAGGTGTGTGTGTCTTGTGACACTGGTAAGGTGTGTGTGTCTTGTGACACTGGTAAGGTGTGTGTGTCTTGTGACACTGGTAAGGTGTGTGTGTCTTGTGACACTGGTAAGGTGTGTGTGTCTTGTGACACTGGTAAGGTGTGTGTGTCTTGTGACACTGGTAAGGTGTGTGTGTCTTGTGACACTGGTAAGGTGTGTGTGTCTTGTGACACTGGTAAGGTGTGTGTGTCTTGTGACACTGGTAAGGTGTGTGTGTCTTGTGACACTGGTAAGGTGTGTGTGTCTTGTGACACTGGTAAGGTGTGTGTGTCTTGTGACACTGGTAAGGTGTGTGTGTCTTGTGACACTGGTAAGGTGTGTGTGTCTTGTGACACTGGTAAGGTGTGTGTGTCTTGTGACACTGGTAAGGTGTGTGTGTCTTGACACTGGTAAGGTGTGTGTCTGTGACACTGGTAAGGTGTGTGTGTCTTGTGACACTGGTAAGGTGTGTGTGTCTTGTGACACTGGTAAGGTGTGTGTGTCTTGTGACACTGGTAAGGTGTGTGTGTCTTGTGACACTGGTAAGGTGTGTGTGTCTTGTGACACTGGTAAGGTGTGTGTGTCTTGTGACACTGGTAAGGTGTGTGTGTCTTGTGACACTGGTAAGGTGTGTGTGTCTTGTGACACTGGTAAGGTGTGTGTGTCTTGTGACACTGGTAAGGTGTGTCTTGTGACACTGGTAAGGTGTGTGTGTCTTGTGACACTGGTAAGGTGTGTGTGTCTTGTGACACTGGTAAGATGTGTCTTGTGACACTGGTATATGTCACGTGTAATAGTCGTGAGATTTACCAATGTATTTTGTTAGTATAATGTATTTTGTTAGTATAATGTATTTTGTTAGTACAAATTATATTACGTTTATTGTACCAAAGACCATGCTTTAAGAGTTTGTTAGTGGGTTTCAGTCCTTAGTAAATTCACGAACTGATATTGATGAGATCGCTAAGTTCAACTATCTTAAATGTCTTGTGAAGGGAGAACACTATGAACTGATTAAGTCTTTTCCGGTGGTCAAAGGTAATTATGCTCTAGCCTTACGTGTCTTTTCAGACAATTATACTTTGATGCTGACAAAGCCAGGGTTAGTCATGTAGTCAGAATCTCAAGCTTGAAGCCACCCAGACATTGTTTTTCAGATTTACACTCATTTAGGATCACATTAAACAATAGTCTTAGATATCTAGAGACTAAACATAACATAAATCAATGTGATTGGTTTATTAGTGGTATTGCACAGGATAAGCTGTCACCACAAACTATTGAACGATTAAATATTATGTTTAATAAATGCTATTTCACTTGTGAAGAAATTAGCAAAGGTTTACAAGCAATAGTTTCTTGCATGCAAGCAACAAGACATTATGATAAATCCACAAATCCTACTGTGGATAACAAACCTTCAACTCAGTATAAAAAGAGTATACCTACTTCCACTAAAACACAGAATGGAAAATCCTATGTAGGTACTTATCAAGCTGTGAATACAACAGACAGTAAACAGACTGTCACACATAAACGTACTCCAAAATATGTACTTTGTGATGGAACACATTGGGCACAGTACTGTAGTCAATACACAACAATGGAGGCAAGGAAGCAACGTGTTCAACAGCTGAAACTGTGCACTAAGTGTTTAGGTGAACACAAGGTAGGTAAATGCTCACTGAAGAAGTGTTTTAAATGCAAGGGTATGCACCATACAGCTTTATGCCCAAGCACTTGTGCTGACCAACAGACGGCTTCCCCAGAAACAGGACGTCAACAAACAACAGCATTAAATGTGAGAGATAAGTCTAAATCGACTGCTCTTCCAATAGCTCAAGTAGAGTTATCTAATAAATTACACAAAACCAATGTGCTAACACTATTTAATCAAGGCTCACAAAGGTCTTTCATAAGAAGAATAGTGTTACAGAAACTGCATAAACAAACCCATGCTAAAATACAGTTAGATATAGCTGTTTTTTTTCAAAAGTTCTGGTAAACAGACATATGACATACAGTAAACCTTGATACAACAGATCCTGAATAGCCGACTTTTAAAATTATGGGCAAAATTCACTAGGTGAATTGTACTTAAAGTACACAACAGTTGATATGCAACAGTTGTTTACTTAATAAAGTTTTGTGTGTGCAATGAGCAGTGTTCTAAGTTAAGCAACAGCAAATCAAGTGTCGTGCACTACATTCTCAATGATGGCAACTTTGGTTAAATCAGTTAATTGTTCAAATTATGACAATTGATATATTTCTTGCTGAATATTCATGCTACTTCTTACATACCTACAGGTTATGTTAACTATAAAACTACATTAATGCTATATATAGTGTTGGTTGCTACTGGTAGCTCACATGCATGCACTGGTTCTATACCTGTGCATATAACATTCATTCAGTAAATGAATGGAAGTAATTAGAAGAAACAGTGTCAGAGAGGTAAGAACTATATTGAAGCAAGTTGTTTTTGGTGATGTTGAACAAGATCTGACAATATACAGAATAAGAACATAAATAAAATAAATAATCACAGCACAAAGCCTACAAACATGCACACACAAATCAAACACACATCAAATTTTTTAAGTTTTCTTTACCCTTAACCCAGAGTTCCTTTTCATATCTTGACTGCCCAACTGGACTGAAAGCTGCGCATGCAAACTTCCCAGAGTGATCAGACGTTACTCCTCGTAGCACTAAGTTACTCAGCTTAGAGTCTACTTTATTAATGATGAATTTTGGTGAGGGAATAAGAGGTAAATCATCCTTGTACCATTGAAGGGTGATTGGATCATCCCCCATTGCTGTGCATGAGATCTGAATCAACTGGCCTTCTGTAACTTCCTCAGGAAACCAGAAGGGCAGAATTTCTGGTGCCACTGAGTATGAGATACAAAAAGGTTATTCACTGTATTTCCAGTCTAACATTTTTTACAAGATTTCTTTATTAGCTTACAGTGTTTTTAAAGAAAGAATGCTAACAATTTTCTTATACAATGATAAAAAAAAATTGGGTACTTATTGAATTAAATAACTGTGTTGGGGGGGGGGTTGCCGAATAGGTAAAATTGGTCAATTAGCAAAAACTCTTACAAGTTTAAAGATATATTTTTTCATTTATGTTATTGTAAAAATTAATAATTTTCTATTAAAAGAACCTTAGAAAACTTACCTAACCTTATTATAACAAGCGCAATTTAATTTATCCTAATCCAACTAAATATATTTTAGATAAGTTTACAATAATTTAATAATACATGTATACAAACACAATGAAATATATTTTTTTCGTTAAGTTGAGAATGATTTTTGTTTATTGCACACACAAATTTTTGCTTGCCTTATTCGGCAAGAAGAGCATTGCTATTTAAGCCAAAATCGCAAGTTTTACCTATTCGGCACAAGATATATATATATATTTTTTTAACACGTCAGCTGTTTCCCACCAAGACAGGGTAACCCAAAAAAAAGAGAAAAAACTTTCATCATCATTCAACACTTTCACCATCACTCATACATAATCACTACACGCCCCGATGGAATGGTGGCTAAAGCTCTCACTTAACGCACGGAGGGCCCGGATTCAATTCCCGGCGGGGCCGAAACATTTTGAAGTGTTTCCTTACACACACACACATATATACACAACAGGCCTAGTGTCTAATCGACATGTGCCTAGGACAAAATGGTAACTAATTAACTGTCTTTGCAGAGGCGCTCAGATACGAGAGCTTAGACATCCCTCCAAACTGCCAATATCCCAAGCCCCTCCTTTAAAGTGCAGACACTGTACTTCCCATCTCCAGGACTCAAGTCCGGCTAACCGGTTTCCCTGAATCCCTTCACAAAATATTACCCTGCTCACACTAAAACAGCACATCAGGTCCCAAAAACCATTCGTCTCCATTCACTCCTATCTAACACGCTCATGCACGCTTGCTGGAAGTCCAAGCTCCTAGCCCACAAAACCACCTTTACCCCCTCCCTCCAACCTTTTCAGGCATGACCGCTACCCCGCATTTATTCCCCAACAGATTTATACGCTCTCCAAGTCATTCTATTTTGTTCCATTCTCTCTAAATGACCAAACCCCCTGAACAGCCCCTCTTCAGCCCTCTGACTAATACTTTTAGTAACTCCACACCTCCTCCTAATTTCCACACTACAAATTTTCTGCATGATACTTACTCCACACATTGCCCTTAGACAGGACATCTCCACTGTCTCCAGCCTCCTCCTTGCTGCAGCATTTACAACCCATTCTTCACACCAATATAAGAGTGTTGGTAGTATCACTATACTCTCGTACATTCCCTTCTTTGCCTCCATGGATAATATTCTTTGTCTCCACAGATACCTCAACGCACCACTAACCTTTTTTCTTTCATCAAGTCTATGGTTAACCTCATCCTTCATAAACCCATTCGCTGACAAGTAAACTCCCAAATATCTGAAAACATTTATTTCTTCCATACTCCCTCCCACCAATGTGATATCCAATTTTCTTTATCAAGATCGTTTCATACCATCATATATACATGTATGTGTGTGAGTGTGTGTGTGTATATGTATATATATATATATATATATATATATATACATACATACATATTACATACATACATACATATCATACATACATAATACATACATACATATACATACATACAATACATACATACATACATACATACATACATACATACATACATACATACATACATACATACATACATACATATATATACAGTGGTACCTCGGTTTACGATGGTCCCCAAATTCGCCCTTTTATGTAAGTTTATTTTTTTAAATGTTTTTGTAAGTGTATTTTTGGGGTCTAAAAGGACTAGTCTATTTTACATCATTCCTTATGGGGATAAATTTTTGGTAATGGCATTGAACAGCATTCTGGAAAAAAAATATAAGTAAACCAGTATACTGTATATATATATATATATATATATATATATATATATATATATATATATATATATATATATATAATCACTGTCTTTGCAGAGGGCTCAGATACGACAACTGCGAATTGTCCCTCCCAGCTGTCACTATCCCAGACCCCTCCTTTAAAGTGCAGGCATTGTACTTCCCATTTCCAGGACTCAAGTCCAACTAAATCAATTAACTGGTTTCCCTGAATCCCTTCACCAAATGTTACCCTGCTCACACTCCAACAGATCGTCATGTCCCAAAAACCATTCGTCTCCATTCACTCCTATCTAACACGCTCACACATGCTTGCTGGAAGTCCAAGCCCCTCGCCCACAATACCTCCTTTACCCCTTCCCTCCAACCTTTTCTAGGACGATCCCTACCCCGCCTTCCTTACCCTACAGATTTATACGCTCTCCAAGTCATTCTACTTTGATCCATTCTCTCTAAATGACCAAACCACCTCAACAACCCCTCTTCAGCCCTCTGACAAATACTTTTAGTAACTCCACACCTTCTCCTAATTTCCACATTCCGAATTTTCTGCATAATATTTACACCACACATTGCCCTTAGACAGGACATCTCCACTGCCTCCAGCCTCCTCCTCGCTGCAGCATTTGCAACCCATGCTTCACACCCATATAAGAGTGTTGGTACGACTATACTTTCGTACATTCCCTTCTTTGCCCCCATGGATAACGTTTTTTGTCTCCACAGATACCTCAACGCACCACTCACCTTTTTTTCCTTCATCAATTCTATGGTTAACCTCATCCTTCATAAACCCATCCGCTGACACGTCAACTCCCAAATATCTGAAAACATTTACTTCTTCCATAATCCCTCTCTCCAATGTGATATCCAATTTTTCTTTATTTAACCCTTTAACTGTCCACACGTAGATATACGTTTGTACGCGTACTGCTCAGAACGTAGATCTACGTTTTATTTTTCATTCGTTCAAATTTAGCGCGATAGGCCTGAGTCGCCTAGACATGAGAGAATGGGTCTGCGCCCTCAGTGTGCGCAGTATGAAAAAAATCAGGGACACCTGGGTACCACATGGTAGCCCCAGTTAGTTTCAGCTCAATCGTGGGTCAACATCATGGCACATCCTCGTGATTCACTCACTCCTCGTCGTATTAACACTCTACTATTCTCGGAAAGTGATAGAGAACGCGAGCTTAGTGGATTAGACAGTGATATAGCCACTAATAATCAAGGAATTAGTGAAACTATTGATGACAACCCAGATGAGCCTCAGCCCATCACCTCTGGGGTGGCCAGTGTGGACAGTGTGGCCATACCAGACCCTCAGCCCAGCACTTCTGGGGTGGCCAGTGTGGCCATACCAGACCCTCAGCCCAGCACTTCTGGGGTGGCCAGTGTGGCCACAGACCCTCAGCCCAGCACCTCTGGGGTTGCTAGTGTTACTACCCAAAGGTAACTCCACAAGAGGAAATTATCATTTTCCATGTGTTATAATAATGACGATAGTGAAAGTGATATAAGTGACGATGATGAAATCGATTTTACGCCCATAGACGATTCGTCGAGTGAAAGTGATTATCATTATTCCCCAGTGAAACGTGCTTTTGGGCGTCATTACCTACGTTCAGGCAGTGTGCCATATGCAGTCAGAGGCAAGGGTCGTGGCAGGTCAAAATCCAGAACCCCTGCCACTGATAGTGAAAGTGATAATGAAGGAGAGTATGCTGGGATGGAGGAAGAGGTGGTGGGTGGCATGATGCCTGGTCCTCGTGGCGCGGTGTGTGGACAGACAAAGGACCACGCGGCACCCTCTCAACCATGTGCTGGCCCCACTCCCGTCCCTCCTCCTTCTCCCCCAAGTCCCATGCCACAGGTCCACCCTGCACCAGCTGATTGTGAATGGAATTGGACTGAACATACACCATTCGTGCCACATCCTTTCATTTTTGATGACAGTGGAAGTGGCATCATGCCATACTGTCCCATCACTGATGAGTCTACTGAGTTAGACTATTTTTAACTATACTTTGATGAGCCGATAATGAACCTGATTGTTACCCAGACCAACCTGTACTACCAGTATACAATGGACCATGTAGATGTTACAGAATCGTCACGGCTGCACAGGTGGAAAAATACAACTGTGGCTGAAATGTATTTATTCCTTGGCACTGTCATGCTTATGCCACACACATATAAGCACAATATAGCAAACTACTGGTCCACAGACTCCTTCATTAGCACTCCAGTCTTCCGTGACCTCCTGTCCTGCAACAGATTTACTGGTCCACAGACTCCTTCATTAGCACTCCAGTCTTCCGTGACCTCCTGTCCTGCAACAGATTCATTCTGTTGCTGAGAATGTTGCATTTTTCAGACAGGAATACACCAAACTGAAATGACCTCCTTTACAAAATCCGGGAATTGTTTATGTAGTATCTCAAGCAAAAATTCAGTGCCTACTTTATCCATTCAAGAACATTGTTGTTGACGAGTCCTTGATTCTGTTCAAGGGACGACTGTCATTCAAACAATATATACCAAGCAAACGTAATCGCTTTGGTATAAAACTGTTTGTTATGTGTGACTGTGAGACTGGTCTTGTGTTGGATGTCATTATCTACAGAGGGAAAAATACACTCGATGATACCAGGCGCATGTTGGGCATTTCTGGTGATGTTGTTCGCAAGATGATGCAACCATACCTTGGCAAAGGTCATACATTGTTCACAGACAACTGGTACACAAGCCCTATGCTTGCTGATTTCCTACGTGTGAACAATACTGATATATGTGGAACAGTGAGAAGAAATAGAAAACACATGCCAAAGTTCACTGGAGGAAGTGTAGTGCAAGCGTTTCATGCCAATGACATCATGGCACTGACATGGCATGACAAAAGGGACGTGACATTGCTGTCAACCATCCACAGAAACGAGATGGTACAAACAGACAGAATCAGCAAGCTCAACAATCAACCTGTTGAAAAACCAGCTGTTGTCATCGACTATAAGAACAATATGCGACTAGTCGATAAGTGTGACATGATGATAGGCTTTGTTGACTGTGTTCGTAGGAGTCACAAGTGGTATATGAAAGTGTTTTTCCACCTTGTTGACATTGCAATGCTCAATGCCTTCAACATGTTCGAATTAAAGACTGGGAAGCGACAACAATATGCGGATTTCACCCTAAATGTCATCAAGCAGATAGCGAGAAAGTATGGTACCACACCTAGACCTGTCACCCCACAACAGCGACCTGTCACCCCACAACCAGAAGGGGAAGTGCCTAACAGAATAATCCCTAACTGTCACTGCCTGATACCATTACCATCTACTCCAAAGAAGAAGTACTCTCAGAAAAAGTGTGTTGTGTGTGCTTACAGTAAACAGCGACCCCAAGTGCGAAAAGACACACGATACATGTGTCAGCAATGTGGAGTGGCACTCTGTATGAATCCATGCTTCTTGGAGTATCATACAGTGGTGGACTTCTAGAAACATAAATGGGACCTGTAAATACCTTGTATATATATGTGAACAATAGTATGTGATTGAACCAGGTGTACAAATTCATCAATCAGTGTGAACATGTGTGTTTGTGACAGTATGATTACTAATTCACTACCAAACATTTGTGTCTAAACAAGAATTGGCAATGATATCAAAAGATCTGCATCAAAACATTATTATCATAGCATGAAAACAACAGAAAATGGAAAAAAAATGAAAAAAAACGATGTGTTTATTGTTTCTGCAAGCGGCAGTGCTCCATGTTGCCGACACCACATCATTTAGCACCAACTTCGCGGGCTTATATCTCGGTAAGTACTGGCCCTAAAATTTTTTTTTTAGCCTATCCTGTTTATAAAAATGTGCTCTTCATTTTAAAAAAAAAATGATTTTTTTTTTTTAAATATTCGGAGCAGTGCGCGAGTGAACGTAGATCTACGTGTGGACAGTTTAAGGGTTAATGTGTTAATTATAAGTGAAACTTCTATTGGGTTGGTCGGGGCTAGGAATAGTGTGTTCAGATAGGTGCCAGTGAGATAGTCGTTAGGTGGAGTGTTTGAACTTGGGATTTTGCTTGCCAGCTTTTTACCTATGGTGGAGAAGAAATCATTGTGCTTAATTGTCCACTTACTGAGGAATATAGAGATAGACAGTATAATAACCTGTGTGACATGTCAAGATATCTTATTAATGAAAATAAGATACCAGTTATACTAAGCAAATTTCCTAAATTTGCTTGTAACAGATAAGTGAACTGTAGATCTGTAGATATAAATCCAAATGTACACCTGTTAACCCTTTTGGGGCCTAGTTCCTATTCCTTTTGTGTATCCATGTGCTCTTGCGTTACCATCCACCTTATGGATATGGAGTGCACAATAAAGTAGCCACTTCGGTGGCAAAATCTAAAAGCTAATTGTTTTGAATACTAAATTTAATACTTCATATTGTTAATTGTTTAAATTGATCTACTGTAATACTTCAAAATTAGAATGTTCAAATGTCATCGTTTTAAATACTCAATTGTAATACTTCATATAGTAAATAGTTAAATTGTTCTATTGTAGTACAGTGGACCCCCGAGTAACGTAAAAACTTCATTCCAGAAGCCTGCTCAAGTGCCATTACCGAACGAATTTACTCCCTTAAGGAATAATGTCACGTAGGTTAGTCTATTTCAGACCCCCCAAAAATACACTTCCACAAGCACTTACAATATTATACTTACATAATTGTACGATTTCCGGGGTGTTCGTTACTCGGGGGTCCACTGTACTGTAATTTTTATAAAATAATTCAAAACTGTAATTATTCTCTACTAGACTTATTAAAGCCATATAACATTACCTATCAATACTCAATTCTCTTGTACTCATTGTAACTAATCTAATGACCATTTAATCTGTTATTGCCTTATTAATCTTAAGTTAATTTTAAGTTTGCCCGAAATGCTCTGCATATAAGGGGCTTTGGGCATGTACACTTAACTATTATATTCCTTTGTACAACGATGCATCATGTCAAAATAAATTTGTTATTGTTAGATATCTTTATGACCTCCTCATTAATAGTGTTATTAACAAAATTCAGATATGGGTGGGAAATCACAAAAGTTGTGTCACCTGCAAACAGAACAGGTCTAAGTTGGTGAGAAAGTAAATTTATTCAGGTATACACAAATACAGTTACATAGATTATCATACATAGCAGCATATGTGTAGAGAACCTAGGATATCCCAAAAAAGTCGAGTTTCTGTGGTTTAATCCCTGACAAGGGTGGAAACATTGGTGGCCCATGGCCTGGTGGCAAAAGCTCTCGCTTCACACGGTGAGGGTACAGGTTTGATTCCCGGTGAGGGTTGAAACATTGGGCGTGTTTCTTTACAATGGTTGTCTATGTTCACCCATCAGTAAAATGGGTACCTGGGTGTTAGTCGACTAGTGTGGGTTGCATCCTGCGACAAAATTGACCTAATAATGCCCGAAATGCTTAGCATGACAAGGGGTTTTCTATATAATATTATGTCATTGATGTCAGCTAGGAGTGTATACCTTGTACGTATACAGAAATAAAAATATTATTTATTATTTAATTGGGGGTTTGCTTACACCTGTTGCCCCTGTTCACCTAGCAAGCAAGTAGGTACCTGGGTGTTAATCGACTGGTGTGGGTCGCATCCTGAGGGGCAAGACTGAGGACCTCAATTGAGTTATCCTGGGTGGCTAATCCTTTGGGGTTAAAAATCCAACCAAATCTTATCTTAAAATGAGGCCTAGTGGGTTTACATCAATCTCAAAAACACCGCATGTATGAAGTCTAGCATTTCAATAATCACATCGTTTGTGCTTTTATTTGGTCGGAAACCAAATTGGCAGGAAGTGAGTATACTGAGTGACACAAACAAGAGTATAATCTCTTGTAGATTATTTTTTTTTTTAAATACTGAATAACAACAGCAGGTTAGATATGGGTCTGGATTTATTTACGTCGGACGAGTCTCCTCCTTTGTATACTGGGGTAACCCTTGTTATCTTAAGTATTGTCAGGAATACTATGTTGGTTTCTAATGACGTGTTGAACAATATTGTAATGGTAGGTAAGAGCACATCAGCTGCTCTTGTGAGCAACACCAGCAGTACTTGTGCTTAATAAATTAATACTGTACTACAGTAACATGTAGAACCTGGAGTGCTGGAAACTCCTCTTGTATGTAGTGTACATCAAGGCTACATGTACTACTGTACTACAGCAGCTAGTAGAAGCTAGCATGATGCACACTGGTATGTAGTGCACATCAAGGCTACATGTACTACTGTACTACAGCAGTACATCAGGGCTACATGTACTACAACTAGTAGAAGCTAGCATGCTGCACACTTGTACATAGTGTACATCAAAGCTACTGTACTAGCTACTGTACTACAGCAGCTAGTAGAAGCTAGCATGATGCACACCAGTAGGTAGTGTCCATTAAGGCTACATGTACTACTGTACTACAGCAGCTAGTTGAAGCTAGCATGATGCCCACTTGTATGTAGTGTACATCAAGGCTACATGTACTACTGCAGCTAGTAGAAGCTAGCATGCTACACACCAGTAGGTAGTGTACATCAAGGCTACATATACTACTGTGCTACAGCAACTAGTAGAAGTTAGCCTGCTACACACCAGTAGGTAGTGTACATCAAGGCTACATGTACTACTATACTACAACTAGTAGAAGCTAGCATGCTACACACCAGTAGGTAGTGTACATCAAGGCTACATGTACTACTGTGCTACAGCAGCTAGTAGAAGTTAGCCTGCTACACACCAGTAGGTAACATATCATGGCTACATGTACTACTATACTACAGCAGCTAGTAGAAGCTAGCATGATGCACACCAGTAGGTAGTGTACATCAAGGCTACATGTACTACTGTACTACAGCAACTAGTAGAAGCTAGCATGCTACACACTTGTACGTAGTGTACATCAAGGCTACATGTACTACTGTACTACACAGCTAGTAGAAGCTAGCATGTTACACACCAAGGAACTACACAGGGCTAACTACACTGAAACAGCAGAAATAGCAGTACTACTAGCAGTACTACTAGCAGTAGTAACGTTACCTGTTATCTGCGGCTCCTCCCTCACCCTCAAGCGGAAGTTAGCTGATAAAAGCTATAACTCGGCTCTTATTTAACAATTACAAATGTAACACTGGCGACTTAGCAGTGTCAAACAGTGTAACTTGTGTCAGTGTGGTCCCTCAAGTGTTGTAAAACTTGGCAGAAAAACAAGAAGGTGGAGTGAGTGTTGTAGGCAGACCCAGCTGGTTATAAACACTGTGGCCAGAGAGGACGAACACCAGCTGTGGTATACTGAGCTATCTTACTGCCAGCTGTGGTATACTGAGTTATCTTGCTGCCAGCTGTGGTATACTGAGCTATCTTACTGACAGCTGTGGTATACTGAGCTATCTTATATATAATAATTTAAACAGTAAAATTTCATCATATTGTAATTTTGAAAATAATTTTTAACTAGAATAAACTCAATAAATTTCTCTAATATTAAGTACATAGTTTTTAAGGACTAGAATAAGCTGCCCCTAATGCCATGGCATGTCAGTGGCTCTCCTTGCACTCAATTTACATTGTAACTTCCAATACCCATGTAATCTGCAATGAAATAAAATTTGTTTGTTTGTTTGTTTGTTTGTATAACCCCTGTGGTTTAGCGCTTCTATTTGATTATAATAATAATGAGCTATCTTATCACCAGCTGTGGACCACAACTGGTGGTAAGATAGATCAGTATACCACTGCTGGTGGTAAGATAGATCAGTATACCACAGCTGGTGGTAATGTGGAAAATATTGGTATTTTCCGAAAGTTGTAATTGATAAACTTTCCAATATGAACAGATATCCTTAATGTACCGCTGGTACATGGGGGTATTAATAGGGAACCATCGTACCAGCGGGTAGAGGCTGGGCAGGGAGGCGGCATAGAGGGGACTGGTCAGTGAACAGCGAGCCTACCCACCCGATTTCAGGTGATGATGGCGAGCCGAATTTGGAAATTCCGGCCACCAAACCGGATTTAATTACCTCCTTTCGTAATGTGGAGGAATATCCAGTGACGCGGTGAATATAAAGTGGGACAATCGGTCCAGGAGGTCCAGTAATAGGACAATAATTGTGAAATAAGGCGTGCCGCCGGCGAGTGATGCGGTCATAGGCCTATTTGAACTCAGTGAAGCGACCATACGGCAGGATAAAGTCGTAACCCCTGATGCTGGGGAGCTTTCGTCTTAGAAGAGACTGAAATATATTCGATGAATATTGTGAAATGGTGAATATAGTGAAACCGAGTTGTAAATAAATAGGGAGTGATTGTACC